>JAULBM010087740.1:0-31263 GCA_032357055.1 Geukensia granosissima | reverse complement strand
CAAAGCTGGTGATAGATAGCTGATAACATGTAATAGAGAAAATGTGTATATTATCAAGATCTACATTTGCTACATTAGGTCCAAAATTATTGGACCAACCGACCTGATAATAACACACTATCCTATATGAATAGAGTTATTACAGTTAAACGATTTTTCTCCTAAATAAATTTAAATCATGATAACGCACATAATTTCTCGGGTAGACCTTCTCTCCGAACAAATGACCTTTTAATTATCTGTTGTAGTTTGTAACTTATATGATGTAATCAACAGTGTCATTAGGTTTGATTTTATTTTCCCTTTTTCTTTTCCTTTTGTTAGCTTTATTTTCATTTGTACCAAATATGAACACAAGGCAAAATATCTTAGTAAAAGTTTTTATTCATACATGTGTAAAAATGTAAGTATTGTATGAGAATATATAAAACCCGACAGGTTTATAATTGATGTGTGAATGCAGACTAATTATAATGTGTTTTTTATGTAGATACCTAATGTATAGTAAAAAACACACCATTTAATGACATTTTGAAGAATTTGAATCCACGTCAATGTACGTTACCGTTAGGAAAAGTTACTCCGTTAAGTTACCCAAAGGCGAATAAGATTGCATATTAATTTGATGGGGACAAATAGAGATAATGTACGAAACAATAATAACGGTTTCATCAGGGGTTATCCTCCCATGTAGCCATTTCTTTATTACTTAATATCTTCGATGAGCAGGTCAGAAAAGCAAAACGAACCTGAAATTTGAACATTACTAGACATTTTGAATGCAATGTCAAACATGTTTTAAGCAGGTAAAGGTTGTATGACCTTTTTGCATGATTGTTATAGAATGACACTTAAATCCATAATTTCTGGACATTCGAACATCTTTACATTAATATCTTTTCAGTCAAAACAGTTTAATATTGATTAATCACATATTTCGGTTAGTGCGACTGTCAGTCTCACATCAGAAAAAAAGGCAAATACATCAAGTACTCGAAAAATTAATCGACTCGTTCACAAGATCACTTTAATTGTGAACCGAACTCAGAATAACCAATTTAATTTCAAATGATAGCTATAACTTATTACACAGGGCAGTTATGATGAAGAAGAATCAGAATATGTCATGTAACGACAGTTCTGACTGAGTGACGACTGATGTATCGTCGGATATGACGTTGCAATGTCAAAGTTGAACTTGTTGGCTATTCACAACTTATTCATTTACTGTTTTTAATGTCAGCTGTGTCATAGAATTGAATTTCCGTGTACGAATACAAATTAAGAATGCAATTATATTCTATCGTGCAGCAAAACTGTTTTTCAATAATCTCTTCTACGGGAGTCTTTCTCCAATAGACTTTGAAATCGCAAATAGCCAATATGTCTTTGAGTGCATGTAATTTTTTCCCAAAATTAGTGTGAGTATAACAAATTGAAATAATCTTCGAAATGTCGAAATGGTATTTAAAAATATTAAACATGCATGACTTTTGTACTTATGACTAAATATGTCTTTATTAAAGCGATGATTATTGTTTGAAAATGTGAGCATCGATGATTAGATACTGTCAGCAGTATTATACAAATTTAAACTGATCTTCATATCGTGATTTTTTAAACTTGAATGTCAATAAAAAATAGAGGTTTTTAAATTTTCGTGACAGAGTTGTTAAGCAACATCGTTTTGTACATTTTGTTACGTTACTCATTCTTCGAAATGTCTGTAGGGATACAAAACATAAATGCATTTTGAATTCAACTTGTGAGAAATATATGTAAAATCAAACAGAGATGGACGAATCTACAATACTAATGATGAAATAAATGAAAATTGTTTTCATTTAACCATATGAAAAACGGCTATACAGAAAGCAAAAATACAAACTTACTTTTTGTGTGTTGAGCTGCTGGTCGTACAACACATACAGGTAACAAACAGTCCCAGGATAAGGAATCTGTGATTTTTTCGCGTCATCTTCAAGTTACATTAAACTCTTGTAAATTGATACAAACTCCCATGTTTTAATAAGAAGAAAGTAACGTATCAAGCATTTGATATTATCTTCAAGCTATTCTCCTGCCAATGTATTCACCTCAGAGTTTGTATATAGATACTGATAAAATATCGAACGATGTTTTCAGCAGACAATCTCGTGGCAGACAATCATCCGTTGTGTGCTCAACAACACTTCTATTATTAATCTAACGTGTTTTTAAAATACTTTATTTCCTAAATTATCATAAAACGTTGAAAGAAAGCGTGTCCGACTTAAAGACAAGATCTCGAATAATTGTCACGTGAGACGTTTTCTATGCCACCATTTTGGTTATCATGATTATTGCATTGGTCATCAAACGTTACGCAAAATATCAATAAACCAATTATATAGTATTACATTAACCTTTATTATCGAAATGCACTAACGGACGACATATCTACCAGCCATTCACTTGATTTTACACTAATTTTATACCAGCATTAACAATGTTTACACTCTTGACAGTTCAAGACCATGATGAATTCACATTTATTGTGTAAATGCTTGGAAAGTCAAATTTCCAATCAAAAGCATTGACCTCTACCGATTTTGTTTAAACTAATCAGAAGCTAGTTTCATCATTAGCCAATGTTTTCATGTGTAAAATCATAACTTCTTACACGTTACCGCTTGATTAACTGTAATACGCTATACTCCCCAGACAACGTAAAAACCAATCTAATTGTTTTATTGCGATCTAGAAAACAACAACTTATGAATTGCCAAATAAAAACTAAGAAAAGAAAAAAAACTACATTAGAGAAATTGAAAGTAAAGCTGAAAAACATATTTCGCTAACCGGTCTAAGTTGAATAAATATAAATTGTTTCCAAATAACTGCAATCTAGACACATGTATATTTTGTTTGTTCTTGCAGAAATTTTGTGTAGTAAGTATTGCTAGACATAATTATATAAAATCTCAACGCTTAAAAAATTCTTTCTTTGTACTATATGGAATAATACAATGACGAGAACATGACGCCAATAGAGAACATTTAATAAAATCTTGTTAAAATTTGCTCCTGTTTGGAAGCGCACTTAAATAGTCGCTTCGGATTTTATTGATTGACAACAAAGTCACCGTTGTCTGCGTGCTATTAACAGTCTGTCGGAATTAAAATGGGTAACAACTGTGCAAACTGCTTGCCGATGAATCGAATCGGTGTTCTACCAACCGTGCAAACTACTTTCCGATGAATCGCCTCGGTGGTGTACCAACCGTGCAAACTAATTGCCGATGAATCGCCTCGGTGGTGTACCAACCGTGCAAACTACATGCCGATGAATCGCCTCGGTGGTGTACCAACCGTGCAAACTACTTGCCGATGAATCGCCTCGGTGGTTTACCAACCGTGCAAACTACCTGCCGATGAATCGCCTCGGTGGTGTACCAACCGTGCAAACTACTTGCCGATGAATCGCCTCGGTGGTGTATCAACCATGCAAAGTGCTAGGAGTAAAAGCAAAGACGTTTCTGCCCAGAGTCTGAAAAATGTGTCTGCGCCTTCGAGAGCTCACTATTTTAAATTCCGACTCAGTGTGTCGGTTAAGTAAAAAAAAGGTTCACTTATTCCCACTCAGTAGTATGATCTCGTCCTGATTACATGTATGCGTGAAATATTTAATGCTGAGGTTATGCGACATTTTATCAATCTTACCGATGAATTACTTTATTTGTGCGAGAGAGGGTTACTACAATTGTACAAGGGCTTTTAGCAAGAGAAACGATACGGCTGGTGGAACTTATCTGTTCAAGTTCTGCTGCAAATGATTGTTTTTTACTTTTGAGACTATAGTAATCGCAAATACATTGTTCCATTTTATATTTGATGTGCAAAACTGAAAATCTGCTGTCTTGATATTTTGTTTCTTCGAAATTTCTCTACCTTTATTAATACCAATTTACCAATGTTAAATAAGTATGGACAATTTTAACATACCATACGGCCCCCGCAAGGAGTAATTCTCGTCAAATTAATAGTAAAGGGAATTATAACAAAGCTTTACGAGATAACATCGATGTTACCATAATGAACTTTCTGTACATATGTAGAAGCATTCTAGCCCACTGATATTGGTCTGTAGATGGTTTTTTTTTATGTTTTTTTAGATTTTTTAGAAGGCAGTAACATAGAAAATATATAATTGGTCCCTTTGGTATATTGGAAATCTTTTTTTTTTCATATCATTTAACCTTCATGTACACTTGCAAGTTGTTAGCATTTTCTGGTAACAAGACAGACTTACGTTATTAAATTTTAAATTTGCCTCTTTCCAATTAATAAATGTATAAATGTTATTAAATTTTAAATCTAGCTCTCTCCAATTAGTACTTGTATCTGATAACAATATTTTCCTTTTACTGTTCATGCTGCCAGAGGTCACATGAAATTGATAAGATGAAACACATGTCTTAGATAGTGAAAATTACAGATATACAAAATCTTATAGAAATGTGTAAGCATTGACTCGATTCGTCAGAAAATGTACGAAGTTAAAAACGAGCAGGAAGTATAAGAGATATATATACTTCCATGAGACGAGCAGTCATCAATATACTTATTCAATTAAAAAAGCACACACAAACACGATTGATTTATGACCAAAAATGCTACTTTGAAAAACTAAACAAAGGTTAGATACATTAAAATCATAATTTTAATAGCTAGTTAATATCTTCATAGATTTAATTGAAAATATGCAATATAAAAGTGCTATAAAAATTCCAGTGACAAAGCTATAATATTACCAACATTAGCATCGTCAAACTGCCTCATTTTTTTACATTACATATGTATATGTTACTGAAGGAATTCCAGCAAACACAGAAAAATATCGTGTGTTTCAAGGTAAATGTGAAATGGTAACTTGGCAGTATTAATGTTAAATTTCACCAGAAGCAGTTATTTAAAACTCATAGATTACATAACACAAAATTGAGATGTCAGCAGGTACGTTTGATATTCCCCGGGTGTTGCGACTCGTAATGGAAAGTTTTAATCTATTTTGCAGATACTGTATATCCGAAAAAAATTGTAAAATCTGATTTACTGAGGTTTGGATATTTGTTCTTGTTAAAAACTGGTTGATTAACTATATATGCTAAGTCCAGCGTAGAATACCAATGTGGAAGATCAAAAGTGCATAGTCAAAAGAGACAAGACAAATTTGAAACAAACTAAAAGATAAAACGAAACTAAAGAAACAAAGGCTTGGAATGCACGAACTCCTTTACAAACAGGAGTGGGATCAGGTGCTCCAGATGGATAAGCTTCCCCTGTCTTGCGCGCAACACCTGGCGTGAAATCCTTAAACTCTAATCCGGGATAACGTCAATCCGAGAAGAGGTCTTATTTTTGTATTACCGGGACAAGTTCCACAACCAGATGAGATACACTGATATTATATGGATCAACCAATTTGTGATGGCGAATTTAATTTAGAATTCAGCAGATTGTTGTCGTGTTATACAATAATACCATATCTCACTTTGATGCTAAGATGCTGTACTTTATCCTGGTCATACACAATGAATGAACATCTGCTAAAATCAAACATATATGACAAATTAAATGATTCCCGTCCTGAACGCTTTTACTTCATGTTTAAATGTAAACCCCTCCAGTCTAGATCTGTGCATTGTTACTTTAAAAACAACTGCCTATAATTTGTAGCATTATTTAAGAATTTTAAATGTTGTCTTTGGTTGATATATTTAATCCCACTTTATACATTTGACCACATAAGCTGATGTGACCACTTTTCTTTTTTCAACATATAAGTTTATCAATGATGAATAAATATTGGGAAAATCTCTCATCATAAGCATATGAACCAAAACATTGAAAAGCCGGGATCTTGACATTTTAAATGGAGTATCTTATCCAAACAAACACATACTGAACGTCAATAGATACGCAACACTATAATATTTGTTTTCCTTTTCAGATAATTCACAAATCATTTAAAAATATAGAGCAATAAAGATTTTAAACAATTACTTTTTGTTTTCCTTAAAAAATCTAAATTTTAGTGAACACGAATTTCACAATTTGAGCAAAAATCAACAAAAAATTGCACGTTTTGCTTAATTATTTGATATGTCGATGATTATGTTTTAAATTTGGTGTTAAAAAAAATTTTGGCATTATTGGTGTCAAGAATGTTTTTTTTAAATCCTGAAATTACTAAATGGAAAATCGCAAAAAATTGCAGAAAACAAACATTCGTATGACTTTTATTACTATACAAAATCTTATGACAACGCGATGGTTTTCAAAGTAGTTATAGCGATCTAAAAATTCACACTACGGAAATTTAACGACAAGGTAGCGTTTTTTTTGGCACTCAGTATATATTGGCAGCAAGTCAAGTGGGAAAGATATTTTACATATGTATTACATTGATTGATTGAATGTTGCTTAAGGTCCAGCGGCAAATATTTCATGCATATTCAGAACCAGAGCATATTAATGAACGATGAAAAATGAATCCGCCTTTGTACTGTACTAAACTGACACTCTGAGCCGAATTTTTAACGTGCTAGCTCACGAAAGCAACATGTCACTTAACCCAGATTCTGGCCAGAGTAGCCTTTGTTCTTTCTCAACAAACACAATTTTTAATGTATTTGGTTTGAACAGAACGTGGCTATAACCCACGGCCTTCCGCACTCGAGGCGAGCACGCTAACCATTACACCACAGAAGCGGTCTCATATGCATTACAAGGAAAGAAGCATCACGAGAAGGAGATCGTTTGACATGCATATGGTTTCTAAACTTGAACTCCTAATTTCTTATCCGGGTTTAATAAAATTCACGGTAGCTATGGTTTAGTTTAAGTATGAATATGCTTATCGTCACATACTTATATATAATATATTTATCTGATTTTTTTAAGGACATCACATGATATTTGTTGTGAATCCTGTGAAATGTAATCTGAAAGATTAACTCGATTATCGGACCCAGAAATGGAGCGAAAACTTCCATAAAAATGTTTAAAAACTCCAAATGCGTTAATCAGCTATAACAAGAAGTCATTTAAAAAGACGTATGGCTACCTCTCCAAGTATTCACTAGTATGGCCATTTTCTGAAAGTTGTCAGAACCGAACTTTTCTGTATGGTTCCTCTATTGTGAATAGTTTTTAAAATTCCCATCAATTTTGCTAACCTTACCTATTGTTATTGGAAAGTATTTCTTATTGAAGCCTGTTTTCACGCAATATGCAACATTAATGCTATTTTATCCAACATTTTGACATAAGGACACTCACAATTAAAATAAGATTTCTATGGATTATATTCACATGTATTATTAAGCATTATACCGTTTTGGTTCTTAGTGCCTTTAATCAAAAATTTAAAAAAAGAGAAAAAATAGCTTAAACTGCTCCTAACAGCAAGGTTTGTTGCAATATTTTTTTTTCCAGTTCCGAGACAATTTGTTTTGTTTATTTACATTTAGACATGATACAACATCTTAAAGGTTTCAATCTTAAAATATCTAAAAATTATGAATTTGGAAATACAAATGATACACAGAGCCTTTATTGGTCGATAAAGATTATATGCTGATAATCATTAAAAATTCCAAAGGATGAGTTCGTGAGGATAAACGGTCTATAATTATTCTAAACCTTGTCTAAGCTTGTTCGATGCAATGAAACATTTGCAACAGTACTATTTGGATTGAAACGTAAGCATATTTGTGCTCTCTGAAAATAATGTTATATAAACTGTTAGTAAGCCCGAAGGTGATACATCATTCAGGATTAATCTTGGATTTGTCACATTGAAACATTACATCTTGACATTGGAGACCGCCTCGGTGGTGTTATAGTTAATGTGCTCGCCTCGATGGCGGAAGGTCGTGGGTTCGATCCCCGGCCGGGTCAAACCAAAAACCATAAAATTGATATATGCTGCTTCTCCGCTAAGCACGCAGCATTTAGGAGTAAGAGGTCGGCCCAGAGTCAGAATAATGTGTCTGGGTAAATTGGCATGTCTTCCTCCGGGCTGTTGCTTTCAAGAGCTAGCACGTTAAAAATCCGGCTCAGCGTGTCGGTCTAGTACAAAGCAGGGTTCATTCATCATCACTTGTCATTAATATGCTCCCGTCCTGAATTTGCATGAAATATTTGCCACTGGACGTTAAGCACCATTCAATCAATCAATTGATATTGGAGGGATGAATTCTTTCACTGGCGTCAGTACACTTTGGTTATATCTTTGAGATCTATGGTACAGATCTATTTTGACATCGAACTGATAGTTTAGATCTTCATTCACCTCTTGTAAAAGTACATATGAACGATTTGCTGACAATTTTTGACGTGATATCAAACTAGAAATAGTCTTTTGTTTTGTTTTGTTTATATTGGATGTGTGGTCATTGTAGGCAAAATTTATTGATTTAATTGTCTACTCTGTTATTTCTGTCTTGACATCGGACTAACTATATCTGGATTTGAACTCATTGTACATTACGTATTGATATCGGACAAAGGTTTTACACCAAATCTGGACTTTAAGATTAGATATCACCGTTAAAAATATTTTTTCCAAACTTCAGATGTACTGACCCTGGAAAAAAACACTGATGTTTTGACAAACGTTTTTTTGTTACTTTGAATGTTTAAGCCCTTTTTTCTCGTGAAGGTTCAAGGTCATACCAACGCGTTTGGTCATAAAAGACACAAACTTACTTAATATACTAATAGGTGAAGTTGTAACATTACACCAGTTATATCAAAATAATATATTTCTGGATTAGTTACGTAAACAATCCTCAATTTGATAAGGCGAAACATACAAGTTTTAACAAAAGCCATATAAAAACCACAAAAACATGAAATCGAACGATAAGAGCAATAAAAATGACAGTAGATTGTTCACTCATCAATAACTTCTATGAGTTAATGGGCCTATTATTTCTAAATAAAATGTCTTGGACGATGCTATCGTTGACTACATAACTGTGTTAATAATCATTTTTCAAGAGATATAAGCCACATGGCTCATCTTCAACCTAACTCGGTTTGACGTATTTGCTGCATGAGTAGAGTTGAAAGGAGCGAGTATAATAATAGATCACAAAAATAAACCTTCAATTTCTGGTTTTCTTAGTTAATAGTACTGAAAATCGTTATCAATAGTTTTATGGGGAAAATTGTAAACGTTGATAAATTAATAAGAACATTGGAAAGTTACTATCATATTAAGGGGTACCCAACACCTAAGGGAAATAACACTGTAAAAATCATCTTGACGTTTTTATCATGTATCATTTGATATTACAATTATTGCATTGATCAAACATTTTGATGATAAATTGCAATATGTCTAATTTAAATATTCCAGTATTATGTGTTGTTGAAATTTCTTTAAATTTACAGATTTTTTATTGTTCAAAGTAAATATCTACACAAAATATAAAGTAAATAAACTAATTGAATTGTTTTAGTGATGGTGTTGATACTCCCTTAAGAGGCCAACACAAACAGTTTTAAGATATATTATCTGAATCGTAAGAGCCTTTCATAAAGTGTAAAATATAATTCTGTTTTGTAAAGGAGTTCATAGATTCCAATCGTTTGTTTTTTTGTTTTCGTTTTATCTTTTAGTTTGTTTCAAATTTGTCTTGTCTCTTTGCAATTTGTAGTTTTAAAATGTTTCCTTGTTCAATTAACACCAAGAATAAAAAAAAATCAAACTGCACAGTGAGTTGTGACCTCCATGACAAGATTTCGACGTAGTTTTAAGGTTTTGCAATTATCAAAATGTTGTAATAGTACATTGTACCAGTCAGGAGTCGAGGTTATTAACAGCTGGTTTAGATATTGTCGCTTCCCTACAAGAAAATATCCATCTTCACATGGAAAACGGATATTTCACATCGGCTAGCAAAATCGAGGTGTTGAACGTATAATTTCTGGAATGATGCCTTAAATCATGGAGCAACGCATCCCCCACGATACCTATACGGACTCTTACGATTTCTGGCAGATCCACAGATGACACATTGCTAGTGTGGACACTCGTGAAACTTCAGAATGAAATACAATAATGGAAGATCATAGTCCTTACCCTTGATGGATATTCAAAAGGACGTTGAAGCTGACATGTAATTATCAATGGTCTCCATTTAAAAAAAGTGTTGCAGTTGTATAAGTACGATTACCATGTGTGCTTTCGATTTCTAGATCATTGATAAGCAATCTCTCTTTATATATTGCATAAAACATGAAGTTTTGGATCTTATCCACTGATTTGACAACATATTTGTCATGAATATTAATTGCGAATAGAATTTCAACAATACCAGGGTATTTGAAATTGGATGTCGCATTTTTACTAGTTTATCTTCTGAGTTTGCATATTCCAATTTAAATAAGTTACCTAACAGGTTTTTTTTATATCCTGAAAGGCTATTAGCCTCCTTTATCTCTCTTTTTATCATTTTCAGGCATAATCCATCTGAACTTTATAATTTATAATTTAAATTTTAAATTTAAATCTCCCATTATGACGTCGGCAGCAAGACAATTATTTAGACGAGAACAGTCAAGGAGTTACGTTTTTACTGAGATCTTGCAATAAACGTTTGTAATTAAATATTTAAGGCGCAATGGACGACATATAGGTATCGGAAACCAGTGCTTGGCATATTTGCTTTAAAAGATGATGTCAAAAACTTTCATTGGAAAAAGGGTTCGAAATTTGAGTTTGTATACGTAGCATAAACAGATGTAAAGGTTTAAAAGTGGTCAAGATTAAAGCTACATTTATATAGTGTTGTCTTAATGTGATGCATTTCATAAGGTTTTAAATAAATAAAATGGACGGATATCATCAATTAAAGCATAACTAGTATGTATAGATAGAAGGTGGATAATAAATGGTACGACGTTATTATTATGAAAATGAAAAGATATGGAATTAATGTAAAAGAGACTGCATTCAAACCACGAGAATAACAGAGGAAATTTACAAATCTAGAGGTCTCCACAAGGCCTCAACAAGGGTGGAATACAATTTCTTGTGAAAAGCTCTAGATTACCAGAGTGAGCCCAGGGTGAGATTCCTGATTATAAAACACCAAGCTTTTAACTCGAAATGTCATCAAAAAGAATATGCCAGACGATTGATCAGCTCCAAATCTAAAACAAGAGTACGATTATTACTGATATCAGATTTATTAAATGTAACTTCTTTAGGATATTTTTATTTGAAAATGTTTGAAACTTTGGATTATTTAAAGCTAAAACATCTTCAAAATACCTTAAAGTATTATAAAATCTGTCCACTAAATCTTGTTTTAAAGGATTTTTCTAAAATTTTTGTCTTAAACTGTGATTCATAAAAAAATATAAAAATATAAAAATAAATCTGCAATGGAATGCAGTTTGTGACCATTGGTATTCCAATCAGTAGACCGTGTTGCCAAATCGTATATAAATATTATCAAGAAGAAATTCGATCGATATAATAATGTCAGATGATGTCCAAGAAGTATATTTGTAAACAAATTTTCTCTAAAATGGAATTATATTTATTGCAGAATATGTAAGAACTTTTTAAATGATAAGATTGTGTAGTAAAGTGGTATAAATACTAGAAAAATCATAACTGTCTATTGTAGAAACTTAGACAGACTTAAGTTTGTCTTAAACATCGATTGGATTTTTAAAACTCCAAATTTTCATAACATATATTACATGAGTAAACAATGAGAGTTTCAATAGGACACTATTTAACGGAATTGTTAGATCTGCTAGAAGGCCTCAAATCAAGGTTCCTTTTTTCTTGCAAGAGCATAAACTATTCCACATCCAAAACTCGAAGAAAAGTTAAAATTTAGATCTTCTGTTTTGTTAAGAATGATGGCAAACGCAAACACAAATATTTGGTTCTAGGGAAGGACAAACCTTATTTTGTTCTGAAACACTCTGATTCTAACAAAAATAACTCTGAAAATGACATTTGCGGAATGTTAGATTTCTTGATTAACAACATTTTTGTAATGCGGACGTGTATTTCAACAGACTGTCGGCATTCCAATGGGGACCAACTATACACCCCTTCTCGCCAATTTATTCCTTTTATTCGCATGAAGCGGACTTCATACAGACCCTTCTACAGAGAAAAGAAAAAAGTTGGCTCAATCTTTTGGTTACCAATTTCGCTATATAGATGATGTCCTTTCACTGAATAACTCTTAAATTTGGCTACTAAGTTGACCGAATTTATCCCATTAAACTAAATAAAAAATACTACAGAAACAGAATGGCCTGCTTCTTACCTAGACTTACACCTAGAAATTGACAGTAAGGGCGGGTTAAGAACAAAACTTTACAACAAGAGAGATGACTTTGATTTTCCGATTGTAAAATTACTGTTAATGTTTAGCAACTTTCGAGCAGCACATGCATACGGAGTGTATATTTCTCAAATGATACGCTACTCCAGGGCCTGTACTTCCTATCAGGATATATCGATAGAGGGTTGCAGCTGACAAAAAAGCTACTAGCCCAAGGGTTTCTTAGGGAAAGATCAGTCATCACTCCGGAAGTTTTTCGGTCGCCATTATGATATGGTTGACCTGTACGGATTATCCATTTCACAAATGACAATGGATATCTTCCCACTATAATGAATACAAATCTGTTCCTATAACGGTTGTGACTTACATAGATTGTGACTGTATACCGGCTTTGACTACTGAATAACACGACAGATGCCACTAGTGGAGCAGGAGTTGCTTATCTACCCGGAACACATGAACCCACCCTGGTTTTTGTAGGGTTCGTATTACTCCAGCTTTAGCTTTTAGTGTAGTGTCTTGGGCTCTATGTTTGTCTTTCGTTTTATTTTGTTGGCCATGGTCTTGTTTGTCTTCCGACTAAACGATTTCTGTCTGCCACTTTGATATCTTCGATTTCCTTTTGAGACATTAGTACTACTTTATTAACTAGAAGAAAAAATGAACCGAGACCTATATGGAGTTTTATGAAGTTTAGGAAGCCAGTACATTGTAGAAACTTTCATACTGTCAGATGAAGCCTTCAGCTGGATTGTAACATTAGATGGTCATTAACAATATGTTGTTCGGTCAAGTTTGTTGCTTGGAAAGTGTTGCAACTATGAATTTCATCAGCAGGACCTCTATATAATACTTTCGACAGACAACTACATTATTATTGGCTGCTTTTTCTGCAGGAACAAACACAAACCTTATATTTGAAGTTCTTGAATTATGCGTTTTAACCTGGAAACAGCATGGGATGTTCTTGTATCTTTATAATTTATTTCATTATGTTTGATGCGAATATCTATTATTTCCATTATTTTATTCAATGGCATGTATTTGTCAAAGCTTTTCTTACAGGATTTATCCGAAATTTCTTTTTTTGTCAATTTTTTTCAATATGCGTGTAGAGTTTTTTGATAGCATCAAGATATTCAGTCCAATTAATTTTGGCTGCAGGGCGATATTGAGGATCCTTTTATAAGGAAAGCAATATATTTGTATTTCGAACTAAGACAGTGGCATGAATCTGGACAGTTGTTGTTAATAACTGAATCTTTAGTGACATCAATATAGGTAAAACTATATACCTCTGGTGGTTTTGTTTGTACATGTAAGAGAGGATAGGAGGATCGATGTTCTCATAATAAGTTGGAATATGTTTAGAGACTTAAGTATGTCTAAATATACTGACAAGATCAATAAGGTCGACTAAATTGTTTATTTTAAGAATTTTTAGAAAAGACGTTTATGATTAACAAGTTTGTCAATTTTGGAAAATAATTTATGGGAGCAGTATCTGTCAATAAAGACATTTTATGGAATCGGTTTTGTTTTCACATGTTGAAAATCCGATTATTGTTTCTCTGAAATAGATCTTTAATTATCAATGTTATTATTGGTTTCTGCCACTTGTCGTACCCCCAAAAGTTTAAAATTTTATGAAAGTCTTTATAGTATTTAACATGAATAAAAGAAATACGTGAAATCAGTGGAAAACTTGATCATTCCTCAATACCTTGGTTAGCCAAACAAGATACAACAGACATATATTAGTTTACTCTATGTACTTATGAAAACAAAATAAATACTGAGGGATGTGGCTCATACTGTTTCACTTTACTAAACTGTTGATACAACAGTCATTTACTGTCAGTATCTCAATTAACGCGACAATCTTAAAGAACCGACACGACAACGTCATGGAGAAGTTCGAGCGGTTGGGGTTTTCAATCGAAAAGATAATTCGAAGGATAATTTCTGGTTTTAACATTATGTCTTATCTATTTCAGTTATGATTGAAGTTTGTATGATAGGAAGAAATGATATTTTATGTCATTAAAACCATATAATTGAGCACTATTCGTACTTTGTACGAAGGATCAAACACGTTGCATTAATAGTCCATGTAGGAGAGTTTATGATCTTTTTCTTAACTACCAATGTGCATTTAATTGTTTCTGCTAAAATCCTGTTTCATGTCTATTAAACCTCGTATTTTTGCAACATTTACGTATACTTTTCGTTTTGTTTTAACTTTTATTCTTTAAATGATGTATGATCATTTAGAAATAATTGTTATACCATGCATCTACAAAAAATGCACTTTTAAAATAGAGAACATTTTTGCGACAATAACCATGTGAATAAATTACAAATATTAAAGTTCAACCTTTATGTAGGGACTAATTAAACAAATTATACATAAGAAAATTTCTAATATTCTGAAAAACATATCATTGGATACAAAAGTATTAAATTGCTATCGATTACACTTCCATTCATTTAATGTCAAGTCTTTTTTTACATGCGCCATCCCTATGGAAGTAATGTTGGTTGATACCTGCGATATTAAAATGAAGGAATTTACAAATCTAAAGGTCTTCACAAGGCCTCCAAGAAAGATGGGATACCACTCCTTGTGAAAAGCTCTAAATCGCCCCAAATTAAAATCGTGTATACGTGAAATACGCTCTTTCCTGAATATTATCAAATAATCTACATGTTTACAAAGACATTAAACACAAAACCAACATATGACAAAAATTCCTGACTTGAGACAGACACATGGGACAATTGGTGGGATTTAAACTATTTAAGTTAGTGGATACCCAACTCTCCCCCATCGAGGGGTAAAAAATCAAGGGAAACATATGTAGTAACCACCGAACTATAAAAATCAATAAAAAAGTCACCCAATTCGACTACAGCAGTAACGTTCCTAACCGAGACGGTTTGAAAATTTATACATCCCGCCAAATCTTGTAAGTGGACCCTAAGTGAATTATCTATTCTGCTAATGACAGGATAAACAGTATCCTTTATCTTTGGTCTACTATTAAAATGTTTATTAAACTAAGGCTTCAGTCATTGAGAAGCATTTACAATAATGTCGATTCTTTTGATCACGAAGTTATCTCCATAGACGGTAATTATTTATCAGCAGTAAACACTACGTCTTCTGTCTCCTCCATGATGTTTACAAACTGAATTTAAATGGTGTTTTGATTAATCAATACAACGTATTTTAAATAAACATATGTAAAAATAATGGATTTGTGTTATGGTTTTCTTTCAGAATTTTGCTGCCTGTCTACTTATTTTCCAAATTATGACTTTTTTGTGTACTCGTACAAACTTTACAGCTAACAATGTAGATCTTTTTTTATTGTGTAAGAACAGAAAGCAACAAAATGACAAAAGGGTTGACTGTTAAATGGTTGTTGTAGTTAACTTTATAATACACATACTGTGGATTGTTTCGAGTTTATCAAACTGTTACCGAAATATTTTATAGAAATACAACGTATTAAGGCAAATTTAAAATTGAAAAATTGAGAACTTTTGAAAAAGTTTTATTGCCGAAAAAAAAATTGCTATGCTGCTATTTTAATTTTCCAAATTAAATGGCAAATTTGTGCAATTTCAACAGCATTTTAGTTCTAGGCAACAAAAAGCGCAAGCAGTTACTCGTAAATATTTATATGAGATGTTAATTTTATTTAAGTGTATAAACTGAAAAAATATTTAATTCTCGATGTGTCTGATTTAAATACCTTTAAGAAAAAGGCTAAATGCATCGTATTTTATGAAAACCGCATAGATCTGGATTGTTGGGGAGCCAAATTTCCCCTATTATCATTGCTTAGCTTTTAAAATTGCCATTATTTCTTTAAATTTGAGTTCAACTGTCATGCAAACACGAAAAATATTCTTGCAGTAATATCTCAAAAATAGTGAAAATGTAGGCTATTTTGGCCTCTTATTGCACTCATATAGATGGGAGATTTTGCATGATATGATTGTCCAGGAGACAACTATCCACCAAATGACAGTCACACTAAGTCTTCTTGTGAATTTCGGACGTCCGAGTTTGGTAATTAAGAAACTAAGTTTTCGTAAATGTTGTTATCCTTTATGATAAGAACGTCACGTCGCCGTAAGAATGAGGAAGCTTTTAAGAGGACAACCTTACTTTTTCCAATACTTTTTCGTAAAGCATTTGCTTTATACGACTGCCACAAGTAGGTTTTACAGTAAAGCCAGTCTCAATGGAATGCTGAATAAACCTTAAACCTTATTTATCCATATCTGTATGCATTTAACATGACCTTTATTAGATACAGATAATTTTGTGCTGACCAAGTTAAAACTAGAATTAGCCAATCAGGAGTCTGGGTCGGAGAATACCTTTGGTGACCTCTCGTTCACGAGCAATGGCATCTTCATGAGCTTCATTCATCAAGATAAGACAATTTATTATCTGTTTAATGGTGCTGTCGTCAATTTAAACCAATATAAACGGCTCAGGTACTCCGGAAGATTAAGAGTGGTACTCGTCATGTTACTCGGTGGTATAACCCGGAGTTAGTCACAATCGGTGATAGTCATTTACGATATAGGAACGAGTGGCACTGTAAGATAGCTACTGGTCAGTTCACAATGGAAAACATCAGCCGTTTTGCTTTCCATGAAAAATTTTTTCAATCCGCCCATCCTTTCAATTTCTAAATGTAAATCCAATTGTTAATCAAACCTGCCTGTGTATGTATAATAGTTAATTTCAACCAGAGAACCAAATATTTGTATCTTGGTTTGTAAGGTTTTTTGAAATCAAAATAAAGTTGTACAAAAAATAATTAGTTTTAGAGTGACGAATAGTGGGATGAAGGTAAATAATTTTTCAGAATCCACGTTTGGTTGATTCCATCATTAGAGTATTTTGTTTCACCTTATACTGTTAAACCATGTAGCTTTGAAATCTTTAAAAATTGCGACACAACCTATGCAAGAAGTGGCATACATCAGATGTGGATACTGAAAAAACTCTAAAAACTTGATATAATTTTTTAACTAATAGATCTCTTTTCTATTGTAACAGCATCACAACATTGAACTTCTCTCGAATAAAGGCTAAATTATCTTATTCATTGTTGATTTTTCAAAAAGGGCGGGGAGACGATAAAAACGTCATTGACGATAGGACCAAAGCATGTTTTGTTAAACGCAACACAAAATCGAAAAACAAATAAATAAAGGAGGATATTACAAACATTTTAGATTTCTTATTGACATCATTTTTATTCAGTTTGGTGGACGAGTTTTCAGTAGACGGTCAGCATTCTAATGGGCACGAATTGTGCTCCACTTATCGCCGATGACTTTCTTCGAAAGCTATCATATAAGAAAGAAAGTTAGCGCAAAACTTTAATTTCAGCTTCCGTTAAATAAATGATGTTATCTCACTGAACAATGCACGATTCTTTGATAATCTTCACCCCATCTCCCCAAACTGAGCTTGAAATTAAAGACACAAAAGACACTCTCTAAGTCTCCTAATACCTTGGTCTTCATCTTGAATTAGACAATGGAGGAATGCTTCACACAAAACTATTTGACAAACGTGATGAATTCAACTTTCCAATAATCAGCTGACCGCACAAGGAATGGACAAATGAATTGAATAGTCCTTTTCGAAAACATATTTCCGGATGTCCGAGTTTGATTAAAAATTAAGATTTTGTCAGAGATGTTCCCCTTTGTGGGTAGTGCATCACATCGACGTAAGAATGAGCAAGGGGAAAAACCCGAATTTCCCCTGTACTTTATCTTAAAGCATTTGCTTTCGACGACTGCCAGAAGTAGTTAAGTTGTTTACGCTCCACATTTTATTGTAAAAAACTAAAAATGCTTTAACTTTAAGTGCTCGACAGAAATCGATGTTTAAGTTTAAGCGGTGATTTCTATGGAAACTCCATACCATACTACCTGGAAGCAGGGAACCACAATGGTAAATTTTAATTTTAGAAAGAACCACGGCCTTACGAAAAAGAGTTTTCGAAAAGAGCTATACGCTTACTTTATTCAAGCAGTGTTTGTATTGTGATAAAAGAAAACATTTTTCGTTGGTTGCTTGTCAGCAGAAACGACAATATATGCAATCCATTTATGATTGATTGATTGTTGTTTAACGTCCAGTGGCAAATATTTCATTCATATTCAGGACGAAAAAAAGTTAAACAATAAATTAATATGTAGACTGTGAGCAAGGGACCGGTAAGGGAAGGATTTTTAGACTGCCACTGGAAAAATTGCGGGTTGGATAGGGGCGGACAATTTAGCGTTGCAACCTGCTGCCTACTGACCACTCAAAATGAGCTGTTACAAGGGGTCTTTAAAGTGCTTAAGACTTGGCATTTCCTAAACACTGGGCGCCTTTAATGTCTCCCTCTTGACGGATTGTAAATTTATACATCCCCCACAATCAGGGACGCCTCTTTTAGAAGACTAGTGCCTATTTTGAGAAGGGGAGGCAATCCATTTAAGAATGATGTCTGACAACAACTGTATCTTTAAAGGCGATCTTCAGTGTGTATTGATTGACTTTCTTAACGTCAATTCTTTTAAGCATCAACGATCCTACAGTCTTTGTCCTGTTGGAGAGAGTGTAAAACGGAATTCGAAGATACCAAAGGGCCAGACAGAAATCGTTAAGTTAGAAGACAGACAGGACCATGGTCAACACATCAACACAATGAAACACAAGACAAACAGAATTCAAAACACTACATTGAAAACTAAAACTGGAGTAACACGAACCCTATTAAAAATCTCCATTCTCACGTTTCTCCCATTCTCTTGCATAATCCTCGACGGAGTCGATAACAATTTCGAATTTATGCTTCCAGGTTATGGATAGAGGCTCATGGTCCTTAAAAAAACACTTTTCGTTCGCGCCACCTGTACATGTAATAGCGTGAATGCTATTTTGACTGTTCTTTTTTAGGGTAAGATTATGGTTTTCAGTTTAGGTCCTCCTTAAAGGGATGCTTGTAGCAAAGTCAGTTCCCACCTTTATGTCATCCATGTTTAGAGGCAAAAAAACGAGATGGTTACATGTACAGGTCTGCAACTGCTATATGGACCAAATTTTTATTATTCATTATTTTTTTGATAAACTAAAATTGTGACAACCATAAAAAGAGGATCGATTTTAGACTTTGGTATCTTTGCTTATTTTATTTGCCTGAAAATATAACCATTTATTAAAAAATTTTTAGACAAGAATATTAAATCAGTTTTGACATAAACAGAGGAACAGGAATAATGCCACCATACACCGGGAGTTTGCAACTTGTATTGGTCACACAACAATTTAACTGTTTTTTTTTTATTAAACTTGTGTTTTTATTTAACTGGTATTTTATTAAACTTTAATATAATTTATAATCATACTTCATGTAAGTTTATCCAGACTGAGTGTTATGTGCTTGTATAATATTTGGCATATACATTGTAACCTAGTTTTTATGCCTGATGTGATGATTGTTGGCGGTCAATGAATATTCATGACGTAATGTTTGCCGCAGCGAATGATTTTTTAAGGAAAGGGAACTAAATTTGAGAAGAAACTTGGGAACCATTATTCGTTAAGACATTCAGTAAAATATTCATAATAAAAGGGGTATTGTCCCGTTAATATGCCAAAATATTTCCTGGACATAACCCCATTATTATAAAAATATAAATTTTTAACGGATATACTTTTTTGTAAGAGTGGCTTTGTCATTTGCCAACTAATATTTGAACACTTTCAATAAAACTGAAAATTAAAACATCCATTTTGGTATCATTTTCTATTTTTCAAAATTACGTTTGTTAAAAGGTTAGTCTCTCAAGTATAAGAGAAATAACTCCATTTTATTTAGCTGTCACTTAAAAAGAGGGAATAATTTATCAAATTTTTTGTCGATTAATTAAATGACTGTTGTTATTTTGGAAAATATAAAACCATATATTGGAATACGAGTAAGATGAAAAAGTTCAAATATTTATTATCGTATCTTGAAAAAGAATTAAAATCATGAGAAATACAAGAACTGGAATACAGGGAATCCAGTATCCAAAAACCTGAATCTTACATACATTATCTGAAACAAAAGACTTGGTTTGGATATTGTAAGAATAACATTGAACAAATATATCTACTGCTTGTTTTGTCATTGGTCAAAGCTTTTGGATGGAAATGATTAATTAAAATATTTGCGTTAGAATGATAAAGTTAAATATAGCTTTTAAAATGAAAAGTAGAGCCCTGGCTTAAACGTCAGGTAGACCGCGCCACATATTACTAACAAACATCAAAAGTTAAACACTAAAGAATTGTCAAATCTCACTAGTGACGAGTTGAAAATCACCCCGACTTAAAAAAAAACACAACCTCTGGACTGTAGGCTATAGAGATTTTTGTTTAAAAATCCAAAAGAGTCGAGTTTCTAGAGTAGACTGAACAGTCAGAACACATAAACGTTACTTAGACAGATCTGAACCTCGAGACCAAACGTCAGCCGAGTCATATGTTTAGAAATTTTACACCATTTGAGGAAGAGATTTGTGGCAATCAAACAGTTCAGTAGATTAGTTACATGTTTGATTTAAGGGATGTCCAACAACATCTTTAAAAACAGGCTAGATCATAACACTATATGTGTTGATTTGAAATCCTCATTCATTATTTTTGTGACCTGTATCTTCGTGGTATAAAGCCTGATCAGTGGCTAGTTATATTATCGTTTGTTATGTCGGGCAAGGGATAAACCTAGGTAAATTTTTTCAATGTCCTTTAAAAAAATTAAATCGCCTGTAATTAAGGATGACCTACAATGTGTTAAATACATATTTAATTAAAATCAGCATAAAAAAAGTTTTAATCATTGTATAAAATGAATGACGATGTTGTGACACAATAAAACGTAAATGTGCAAAGTTATTACAGTTATAACGATCTCTTGAGCAAAACCTCAATTGATAAAAACTGAATTATTAAATACATATTTTAGAAAGAATACAAGAGGTTTGGATATATTAGGACGTTTGGTCTGCAACGATTTTCAGATTTTCACTTGTTGAGAAAAGTTAGGACTCTGGCTTTAGCTTATTTCTATACTCTATGTCAAGCTTTTTTTGGAGTGAGATTTTGAACAGACTCCAAAAACTCTGCTTCATACGTAAATTTATTCCTCGAAATTGACAAAGAGGGAAAACTTCCGATACCGTTGCGATTATTTAAATCCAAAACTTTAGTGCATACCACATGTGCAAACCGAACTAGTTGTAAAATGTAAACGCCATACGAAGGAGCCAAATGCACGTCCCCACCATGAAAACGAAAAGGTTTTTTTTAAATTTAATTAAGGTAAGACGTTTAAGAATTTTTTTCGATATCAGTTTTCAACATGTACTCACTAAAATGATTTGTATTTGTATAATAATAAAATTTTGATTATCCAACTGAAAAATGCAATGACTTGATATGTTGAGTTTATGAAGATGATTATTGAAATTTGATCTTATCTTGTTCTTACAGAAAATAACTTTGACAGAAAACTTACTCGCAAAAAAAAGAAAAAATGATTTACGACAAACGGGATGACTTCAACTTTCCTATTGTAAACTTCCATATTTTTGTGGCAATATTCCTGCTTCTCCTGCCTACGGGGTTTGCGTTTCACGTTTGATTCGATGCACTCGTGCCTGTTCAAAGTATCATGATTTTCTGAAGAGGGCATTGCTGTTGTCGCATAAACTACTACAACAAGGATACATCCAATCAAGGTTGAAGTCGTCCCTCCAAAAGTTTTGCGGTCGCCATCACGAATGGGTAGATCCATATGGTATTAGTGTATCTAAACTAGTTATGGACCTGTTACCGGTAAAACAAAAATAAGTTGACCTCTTCTCGGATTGTCGTTAACCCGGATTTGAGATTCAGGATTACACGACGGGTATTGCGCGCAGGACAGGAAATGCTTACCATTCCGGAGCACCTAATCCCACTCCTGTTTTGTAAAGGAATTCGAAGATACCAAAGGGGCAGACAGAAATCATTAAGTCGGAAGACAGAGCAAGACCATGGCCAACAAAATAAAACGAAAGACAAACATAGAACACACAACACTATACTGAAAACTCAAGCTGGAATAACACGAACCCCACAAAAACCAGGGTGAGTTCAGGTGCTCCGGAAGGGAAAGCAACTCCTGCTCCACTAGTGGCACCCGTCGTGTTACTCAGTAGTCAAAGCCGGTGTATAGTCAAGAAGGTTGGGATCACATTTAACTCAACCGCATGTGTTATGTGACTGTTCGGGTATTCTGGTCATATGTGTGTTTTTGTGTTAACCGTTATGTTACATGTCCATTTTTAATAATATTCATTTAGAAACAGTACCATTAAGAGCTTTTCACACGGAGTGGTTTCCAATCTTGTTGAAGGTCTTAAGGGAACTGACTAAGGCTGCATGGTTTTTAATTTTAATCATATTTACTGGATGAGGAAGCTGGAGTATCCGGAGTGAACCAACTACCTTGGCAGGTAACTGACAAGCCTTACAGTGTGCAATGCTAGTTAAACGCATCCTGTTTTTGTAAGGTACAAAGTCAGGCTCGAACTCGCGCCATATAAGTGATAAGATACAGTGATCAGTACATACAAGTTTTAATCTGCTATCTACACCACCGAGGCCTACCCTTTAGAAGACCTCAAGATTTGTAAAATTACTTGTTTTTCTTGTGGTTAGAGTGCACTTTCTCTGACATTACCCTCATCTCCTTTCATTTTCACAGTGATAGCTGCTAGCTGAACGATGCACGATACACTGAACGGTGCACGATACACTCTGAACGGTGCACGATGAACGCTACACGTTAACCATGCACGATTTTGGTTGATGTAAAAGATGATACAAAGACCCTTAGAAAATCAAAAAGTTTATCCATAAGGTACAGTACAAACGGAACAATGAAGGCAAGCTAAACGAACAATGTATGACGATAAACACACGTTTCACACACGCTGAACCATGCACGAAAGAAAATATATTTTCTTTAACGATGCCACAATTAACAATAAACCATATACGCTTCACGATGAATAAAAAAAAAATAACAAAACGCTTCCAAAAAGAATTAAGTGGAAAAGTTTCATAATACGTTTAGATATTTAAATTACACTAAGCTTTTCAAAGAGGAATCGGAAGAAAAACCGAAGGGCCAGACAAAAGGTGAAAGACGACAGACACGGCTTTAAATATCAATATCCGTAGGTAATAAAAAATAGGTTGAAAATAATATTATCACTTAAGGAGGAATAATTTTAATATTTATATTTAGTGATCTTATCCGAATTCGAAATATTAAGTAGCTATACTTTTAAAAAGCAGTCCTTATAAAATTCATGCAATATCAATTGTGAAGTGATACATGGTGTGGAAAAACCCTTTAATTTATAATTCATTTTTCAGACTTCATACTTCATAAAATAACATTATTATAGCCATTACTCAGTCAAGGCTTGTATATACTTTCGAGAAAATCATACATTTATATCTCTAAGAAATCAACTAAATCAAGAAAATCAAGAACGGTAACTCTCGCAAATGGTCGGTTTCTGTACGTTCTATGTACTTTTATCTCAAAAGTACAAGGCTCAAATGGCTAACAAATGCTTGTTATGTATAGAGGAACAGTCCCTGACTTTTAAACAAGTTTAAGTTTCGTGTGTTTTTGATATCGATGAACCACCTCCTGCATGAATTTTAAGTAGACTGGTACTTAAGTATTTCAAGTTTATAATTGATTTAATTCAAGAATCAGTTTGATTACAAAGATGGCTGAAGTTTTTCTTTTAAATTTCAATAAGTTTAAACTTGTTTTGGTCATAAAATATGGTAATGTAAAATGGAGTCATATTTTTATACATTTTATCGTTGCTTTTGATGTGTTTCAACATAGAATAGGATAAATTAGTTATCTCATTTCGAAATTCATTAGCTGGCGTGCACTAACAATGGTTGGAAAAGTTAACAGTAAATGGGCATCAGCTCTAAACAAAGTGTGTAGAAGAATAAATTGAAGCGAATATTTTCTTTGTTTTGCGTCCGAGTGCATGAAGGCTGTAGCATTTCATGTAAACATTTCATTATTTTTACGTCCACATTGAATTCAAACTGAGACTACTTTGTAATAGTATCTTCGTGGTAGGGTTCAACTGTAGTCTATAAGTAACGTGGTGTACATATTCTTTCCTTCCCAAGAGTCATAGGTGAAATCTTTTAATCAGTGGAGTATGCTAAAGAAATACTATAAAAGTATTTGTTTTGCTTCAATTTCAAAGCTAGAATTCACAATCAGTACATGTGTATAATTACTAAATATTTTTACTACATATGATTCAAACTTGTTTTAAATAATCATGTGTCATGCCGGTTGATTAGACTCTGAAAATAGGCTAGATATTTGCAATATTTCAATGCTATATTATAATTTTTACTCTCTTCAGATAAGTTTATGTTTGTCATGAAAAATGTTTACAAATTTTATCTACTAAAATATTTATAACTAAATGCACGATTTCAAGTGTAATAATAAAAAATATGGAGAAAGAATATTTGATTTAAAATTAAAAAAAATCTTGTTATGAATGAGAAATGAATTTAAATTGTCATCATCTCATGAAACACAAAATTTAAAGTTTAAAATCATGCACAATTATACGAGTTAATCGATGCGTTCTTTCCATTTCATATTCATCTTTCCGTAAAATAATGAGCAAAAAAAAAATTGAAATTTAAACTTTTCAGACTTGGCAT
Organism: Geukensia granosissima; assembly: GCA_032357055.1. Lineage (NCBI taxonomy): Eukaryota > Metazoa > Mollusca > Bivalvia > Mytilida > Mytilidae > Geukensia > Geukensia granosissima. The sequence goes on along the minus strand of JAULBM010087740.1, from coordinate 6,039 downwards.
TACACATTCTTATTTGGGTGAAGTGACATGACAGAAGAACATTTTATTCAGCAAGCACACATTGTAACTACAAAAGCCGCAAGAGAGCATTGGAGTTCATTTGCATTAAGGTGAGTGCTTGTAACATAAACGAAACAGCCTTTCTCAATCTCTTGCCCCGGCGTTAATGTCTCAATATAGGCTATTCTGGCTATATGTGTCCAATACCAGGAACACCTGTATTGTGAAACTACTGGGTCGATGCCACTGCTAGAGGACCAGATGTTGCAAGCTGAGGGTATTCACTAACCAAGTCGTAAGACTTGTCTTGCATGAATTTTCTAATATTGATTTTCAAATATTTCCGTTATTTATTTAAATTCTAATGCCCTGAAATTACATAAGATGCTTCATTCTTGTATTGCACATGGTGAATTGCCTTTTTCTGTTTGTTTTTGACATGAGCACTTCTTTTTATAATATTTGGATATTTAGTTAAAATGCTGCTAATCAGAGGTCACTCCTTGAAACCAGTGTTAAGCATACTCATATTCTCATATTTTTAAACATGGGTAAACCTATATTTTTCGATCAGGTGAGAATAACAAAGGTCTAAGACCATCCCGCTACCAACAATTAATAGGAGAAACGCTCAATTTCTGACGACGATTCGTTATGTACATAGGTTCCACAAACAGCGCCGTCAACATTGAAAAGTCTGCATTTCGAAAACACACACTTTTTAATTTCTAAATTAGCTGCATCTGTAGGCATATTCTTGTGTTGATTGCAAACATTCACCAAACACTGCGTTACACCTCGTGCACTTGTATCTTGAAACACTCGAGGATAAAGATATCCTATGAACATTAGCATTTACAAAGTAATTAATCTCTAGGGCAAACAAAAATCTAGCCTGGGTGACACATCACCTTGTTTTCGAATTTTGCGGCTAGCTCCACATTAACTCGAAATCAAGACCTCAGGAAAAGGGAGTCTTTCAAAGCAAACCGCTCCAAACTCTATTTAGATTGCAACATCCTTTATACTTACAATTTTAAATAATTTGGGTTAATTTTTATTATTTATAACGATATTGGGGAATATGGAAATTGGAGGGTAAATGACGTTATTCTGGACAAAAAATAAATCTGGTGAAAATTCTTTTTTGCATTTTGTAAAAATAATTATCACATTTGGTTGATGACGAAGGCAGTATTCAAAATATAAAGGGAATTTATAAAAGATGATTTCAGAAATATTTCAGATTTATTTTTTTAGACAAAAACGAATACCTGGCGAGATTTTTTTACTGTGTAGATAAATTATCCTCTTAGGCGGAAAACCGATTTGGTATTTAAGATAAATATGCATTAAATAAGTGCATTACTTTTCATGGTCTTTCCGTATTTTCAGTGTTTCAGAATTTTAGCAAATGCAGCAAATTTCTGTAAAACACTGTTATATAAATTTCAACTGGGCTGGTGAATACCCTCGAGGACCAATGTTCCACCAGCAGAGATATCGACCCAGTGGTTTCAAAATAAAAATTACCAATGTTATAACATTATAGATTGAAAGATTCAAATATTTTATTTAAGCCTCACTTCTTACAAAGACTCAAAAAGTTTAGATGTAAGAACATTAAAAACCACTTAAAACCCTAAATGTAAGAACCACTTTGTAAAGAGTGAGTGACCGTATTAATCCTTTTTACAGTAAAAAACAATATTAACACTAAAACAATATTTAATTTTAAATACTAAATCATTTTAAAATATTTTGTAGTTCTAAAATATTTAATTATTTTAAAATTTTTAAAGAAGAAAATTTGATCTTAAATTCTTCAGAATTATAATGTTTTAATTTTAAAAATCCACTACACGTCTCTCTGGTAAGTCCTCAACACTACGTATATAGCCTAAATTTTCTCCAAAACAGCTATTAAAATCAACACATAGATAATAAATGTTTTTAACCAGGAATAGTATATATTCAAGACATAGATAATAAATGTTTTTAACCAGGAACAATACATAATCAACACATAGATAGTAAATGTTTTTTACTAGGAATAGTATATATTTTACAAAGCATTGACTCAAAAAATTCATTCCTACCCACTGCTCTTGGTGAAAAAAAGGGTTTAAAATATGGAACAAACATAGAAACTATCATCCTGATTTTACTTGGATGTAAATTTAATCCATTAAATATCTTTAAATATCGGAACTTTCCAGATTTTGACCAAACAAAAAAGTTCATATAGCTATTACATTTTTACCAGTCAAGTAGGTTTCTTGACTTACTGTGTTTCGGTTTAAGAATCCGTCCTCCTTTGACAGTGTGGTCCTTGGTGCATAACTCTTAATTTTCAATGCAAATATTACTGTATTTCCTACTGCTTTTTAACACTTTTTTAGATTTCACCACCGATTGTTTTTGTTAAAATCACCAACAATCAAAATAAAAACTCCTGGTTGTTCATTATCTGACGAATAGCTTTGGCTATTTTAATTCTATTCAGTATTATTTCGTTCTTAATTTAACCTTCAAGTTTATTTATAAGAATATTAGAAATTTTCCCTTGCTTCTCTATCCTCATGCATGTCTTTCACTACAAAGCCACATGCTTTTTCATCTGATTCATGTACTTCACAATTTACTATTATTTGTTTAAAGCCTTTTTCAAGCACATATATCTCATCCTGCAAGGCCTTCATCTCACAATCGTTTTCGGTTTTTATTACACTCAGAACGCAATTGATGCATGATGCACTTTTAACCATATAAGAAACACGATTGAAAATACAGCAAAACGATGAAGTTTGTACCATAAAGCATATAAACGCATGTTGTACACACGCACACCGCACGATCTACGAACGCCTAACTTGTACGCTCAAGGTACTGATATACAGCTCTGCTGTCTAGGAAAGTCAAAAACTTCATTCCGTCACAAAACCATTTCCCTTATAGATAAGCAAACAGTAATAACGATTATAATAAAAGATAATGGGAGAGTGAATGCTTCTAATACCTTAGTTTTTTTTATCTAAAATAAACAAATAGAAGTTCTTTATGTCCCCACCGCTTAGCGTTGAAGCGTCGAGGGCATTGAGTTTACCCCTGTACCGTTCGTACGTACGTCCCGAAACAGTTTCCGATTCATAGTTTTTGTCAGTTTCAATCGACTGATTTTTGGTAAGGGCCAATTAATACAGGTCATCTTTGAAAATGGTCTGTTTCCCTTTTGTCGTTCCAGAGTTATGCCCTTTAATAACTTTTTGTCATAGAATTTTAGATTTCCGATCAATTACGTTTGTTACTTTATAAACTTATTTGAAATTTGGATGTCTTGTTGAGGACCAATAAATACAGGTCAAGTCCGAATTTTGTCATTCCAGAGTTATGCCCCTTGAAATAGTCATATTGCAAAGAAACTGAGGCTTCCGTTAATAACGATTGTTAATTTTAACAGAATGTCTGTTTAAAGGAACAAGTTTTTTATGTCCGGTTTTACTTTTTGTTGTTCCCGAGTTCTACCACTTGAAATGGATCAAAGGTTTTTGATAAATAATTTTTGACTACATCAATGGAATGATATGAAATTTGAAAATGATGTTCAGGATCAATAAATAAAGATTAAGTAGAAATTTTTCCAAGTTTCAGTTTTGTTGTTCCTGATTGTTCGCTTAAAATAGCTGTTCTATCTCATTGATGTTAGTTGGGAGGAAGTTATTGGTGTATTTTACATTTGGCTACACTACAATTAAAGAGTTAGTTTTTTCTTCCTCTTAAATATGTGAATTCAAATAAATTGAAAGTGTCCATAAACCGTACTTTAAGACGATTAGCGGTGACTTACGTTTGTTACTGTGTAATTAATATGATCCAACAATTCATCAATAGTGTAGATAGCATAAGCTCCTGTGGACGGTGGGTATGGCATTGTTTCATAGTCCTGTGACCAATCCTTCAATAACAAATGTTTCATTGCAATCGCATTGCGATCTAGGAACATGGCAAACTGTGAACGGTCATCTCCAAATAAAACAAGCTAAAATAAAATTATAAACACAAGTGTAAAATATAAGTTTATAGAAAAATGCGACGTTTATATATGTGTTTCAGATGCCTTAAAAATTCAGATAATTTATTTACAGTTAAGATACTCCAAATACGCTGAAAGACATTGCCTAATGTGTCCAGTTCACATAGACTTGTGAATTTAATATTAATATGACTGTTAATATTTGAACAAACGTTAAATGTGAATTTGAGCCTCGTGAACAGCTGCCTTCGCGTACTTGTTTGATAATTGACTACAAAAAACAAGATGATCTATACTGACACAAAGATGTTGATGTAAATAAGTTGGTCTCATATCGAGCCAAACGTAATGGTTCTTCAAATGTTATGAAGAACTGCTAATAACATTTCCCGCCTTAACTAGTGTGGATATAGATTTTGAAAAGAAGTCAGGAGGTAGTCAAAATGATCGCTGATGCACTGTAAACTTCAGAAGTCAACCAGCCTTATTCCAAAGTTGATATTAACGAAAAAGACGAAACTCCACAAAACATGTTTACATATACTTTCAAGTAAACATGTATCCAGCCTAAGTGGATAACATTTATAGTGTTAAATACTGTGATCGATAACTGTGAAAGCATACAGCATCACTATAATGATAACTGAGGTGTGGAGATAGTAGGTGCTTATAGGTTTGTTAATTTAGGTGCTCTAAGGTTTACGACCATCCAGTGACTCAGAGCATTTTCAAAACGAATCGTTGACGAGAATCTGTGCGTTCACCTGTAAAATATCGTATGATTAAAAGATATATTTTATGAAGGAACCTATTAAACTGTTGACGACTACAACCGTACAATGTGATGTGTGTAAAAACAAATTAAACAAAGAAACAAGTGATGTACTCACTTCAAATCAAAAACTGTCAGCACTGAGGACGGGGTGAGAGGACTTTACTATTTTTTTTCTACTAAATACTAAACTTAAATGGTTCTAGACTTTCGGAAAACGTTGGTTAAGGATGCTACCCAGGTATCTTGTATTACATTTTAATTTCTAGAAGCGTTCTCCTGTATTTTATAAACTTTTATTAAACGTTTATGAAAATAGAAAATAATCAAAGAAACAGTATCACTATTTGTATGGAATATTAAAGTCACTTTTGGGTGTTAATGAAAAGGCTAAATTAAACAGTAATATCAACGATTCCGCATCAGACCAGTTTTTTAAAAAAAAAATTCTTTACAAATGGTAAAACATGCTCTTTTTCGTTTGACCAATAAATTTTCTGATTCGAATTTATCAGGGTGGAAAACCCGACGTAGGCTGTTCTCTTAATTGAAAATTTTAAGATGTCGTTCCTTGAATTTGTCAAAAGAAATTCTCAGCGAAGCTACGTTCCCCTTAAATAAAGCATGATAATTTATCAGTGTCCAGAATTATAGTTAATAATTAAGGAAAAACCTACACCCTTCTCATTGTTTTTTATAGGCCGTTGACACTCAGCAGAAAGAGCGTGGGTAGGTGGGTGTTTCCTCCGCCCTAGATCCATCTGCAAGCAAGTTTTTTTTATATAAAGCCATATCATGATACATTAATGATGTTTGCTACTTTCTTCAACTTAAATTTATTGCTTTGGTTTGTCTTATATTTAAATTCTAGCGGTGTTTTTTTAATTATAAGTCGTGTAATTTGACTTGTTTTTATTGAATTTATGACTTTCCTCGTTAACCACATGTCGGTCTTTTCTTCATTTTGGTATGGATATCAAAGAAGACGAGTCGGATCTGGCTTCTTTATTCTGGATACTTAATCTACACAAATGGAATGCTTCATTCTCGAAGAAGCCCAGCAGACGTTGCCCGACACTTTGGCTGTCCCAGAAACACAATACTGTCATTATGGAGACGCTACAACCAGCAAAACAACGTTTCCGACTATCCACGATCAGGACGTCCGAGGGTTACGACGCAACGTCAGGACAACCATATCCGATTGACCCATCTACGGAATCGGTTCCAGACC
>JAULBM010087630.1:0-19387 GCA_032357055.1 Geukensia granosissima | reverse complement strand
AATACATTGAAAATGTTAGGAGAACGCATTGATATTCCACCCGATATACCATTAAAGTAAAGCTCCGCTTCACTTATAATCATTAAGTTACCACTTTGATTTCAGCCACCACTCAATTCTTTTTTTTTTGCTGAACAAACTATTTTGAATAAAAAAATCTGTTTGAAGGTTGTACAAGGCAAAATACTTAGCAAATAATACTCGTTGGTGGATATTTCTGTATCCTTTTTTTAAATAAGAGTTGATTGGACCAGCAGTACACAATACAAATAAATGTACACTCTCGAAAAGTCTGTAAAAGAATCTTTCCTTCAAGAATGTGTCAATGTAATTTTCATATATAACAATGATAATAAATGACCAGAGCAATTTACGAAATTATTTTTAATATTTTCCTATTTACATCTGTAGACACTATATATTCAGTACTGAGTTAGTAGCAACATCAATCACTGTCCAATACATCAACACAATAATAAAAATAATACAATGGACATGGTGTTAAATAGACGACAGACGTCAAAAAGTGGCTCTCACAGTCTGAAAGGGTAAAAAATATAGTATATATGCTCAAAACTGAAGCTTAATCTAACCAGTATTCGACAAGTATAAAGTTTATTTAAAGATTGTGATCCGGTGTCAATGTTGCGCCAATTGAGTTAAATAAAATCTTTGCAGCTTTGTAAAATATGTTGATCTATTAAAAAGTTGGAATTATCTCTGATAGTGACTACCGGCAGACATTGATTACGAGTATCTCCACAGGTGCAACTAAAGAAGCTCGAGTTGCTTTTCTGTTTCTTCACTTTTTTACTCAGCATAAACTATTTTGTTTCTTGTTCCTCTAATTTTAGCAATGGTCTGTTATGTCTTTTTACTTATGAATTTTATTTGGCCTTTTGGCATCGAATGCATTTTATTATAATCATTTGGTTACCACTTTGATTACAGCCACCAATTTAAACTATCTTTTTTATTCAATTCTTTTTTTTGCTGTACGTAGCAATCTATTTCGAATAATTTATTCTGTTTGAAGGTTTAAGGCAAAATACTTAGCAAATATTACTCGTTGGTGGATATTTCTGTACCTTTTTTCAAATAAGAGTTGATAGGACCAGCAATAGAAAATGCAAATAAATGTACACTTTCGTAAAGACTATAAAGGAATCTTTCCTTCCAGAATTCGTCAATGTAGTTTTCATATAACTTGATAAGAAATGACCGGAGTAATATACGAAATTAATTTTAAATATTTTCCTATTTACACCCGTATTCACTATTTATTCTTGATTGAGTTGTTACAAAATGGATAGTAGCAACATCAATCTCTGTCCGATACATCAACACAATAATAGAAAATAGAATACAATGAACATGGTGTCAAATACAGTGTAGGGGCACCCAAACCCTAAAAGACTGAAAAAAGTATATATTCCCAAAGCTTATCTAACCAGTACTCGACAAGTATACAGTTTAATTAAAGATTGTGATCCGATGTCAATGTTGCGCCAATTGAGTTAAATAAAATCTTTACAGCTTTGTAAAATATGTTGATCTATTCAAAAGTTCAACCATTTTATCCGTTCTACCGACTTGCCACTTAATTCGGTAGTATAATGAATCTATGTGCTGTCTATACGATTGAACTGATTTCTGGTAAGTTGGATATTTACAATTACCTTGTATAATTGACTTGAGATATATATGCCATCCTTGGTGATGTAAAACCTTCGTACTGTATGATTAAACATATCAAACTCAATCAGATGTTAATTAAGATGTATTTTGAAATTAATCAATACATGGTAAGCTGCTGTAGGAAACAATCGTAGGATTCTGAATGAATATTGGAAACTTAAGAGTTCTTTTAGTGAACAAAACATCATTGCAGGTTTATGGATCGAACAGTTTCAATACCACTAAAATGATTTATGTCGTTAGGTCCATTTATTCGGTGGTCAAATATTAAAACGTTGGAAGTTATAGATATTACAGGATGGATAAAAAGAACTGATCAGAACCAACGTTTTAGACGCTCTTCCGGCCCTGTATCCAGGACATTAAAGATGTACATTTTATTTGTCAACCAAACACATTCTCTAGCTATCGGTGCTGAGTAACAAAAATGGTTGAGGATTGCTGCATTTTTTAACTCCCTATCCAATACAGTAACTCATAAATCCGTCTTTTCATCACAAAACAAGAAAATTAAACTAAGTATAATTAAAAGTATGAAGAATTATAAAGAAAAGACTGTAAAATGTATTTTTGTTTCCTTTGTATTCAATATACCGTCATCTGAAGTCTCTCAAACAGAAAAGAAAATTAAATTGTTCATTTTTATCACAACCATATGATCAATAGGCCCTTCGGTAGAAAAAAAAAACAGAAAAATGACGAGGTGTCTCCATTACTGGTTTGACACTTTTCGTGATTTCCTTTAAGTCATACTTAATAAGAGACTTACTACAGAAGATTCGTGGATTCAACCATGTCTGTGGCAATTTATTATGGTGTCTATAAGTTTTGCTGAAATTCTCTGCGTAGAGAATGATTGTGCATGCATATATATCAAATATTGGAGTAAATTGTTCTTGGATACTTAAAGCTTCGCATGGCTAGACAGTATGGACCAGTAATAAACTGCACCAATTGGGTTTATTGCAATGCCAAAGACCTCTGCCTCTAAGATCAAAATCTATACTGTCAGTAAACTATTTTTCTGACATGTAGTTGGTAGTATGTGTCAAACAACATAATCTGGCCAAATTCTTCAAAAAAATTTATTTGAATATTGTTTAATTAAAAGAGGCATACTTCATACAAGTTTAATTGCACTTTGCCTTATATATTGCCAAAAATATATCACAGAGCTTTCAGGTTTTTTAAGCTTAAGTATGCTTTGAGATGTAGCTGGATAAGTCTTGGATTAGCCTTGGGACAAGATGTGTATGTATAGATGTTTTTCTAGATGAGGTTTGCTGTGTGTCAAAGAGTTTTTAATGTAAATATTAGGCGTGCCCATTTTTTATTTCAAAAGTGGCAATAACACGTTTTCTCCACTACTAGCTACAGGATGTCGGCTTCCCGTTGTATCCTCAGTTCTGATTGTTTAATATCCATTGTCTATATGGATCCTGTTTTAGAATACTATTTGTTTAAGAGTTTTCTAAGTGACAATTTTATGTCGTTTTACCGTTCCATTTGGTAACCAATATCATATCGTTGTTCACGATGACAGCATTGCGCCTTCAAGTTACATACAGAGATTTGTTTTATGAAAGTAATCTATCTGAATACTATTATCGTTTTCTGAAATTATAGTGCATCTTAAAAAAAGATATTTAACTTCTCCAAAGTTGTTTGAATGTTGTTCCTGTTGTTCCAAAGTATAGAATGATTCGCGTTATATCTTTATGAATGTGAAAAGATATGGGGTAAATGTCGTAGAGTCTGCACTTCAACCACAAGAAAAACAGAGGGAATTTACAAATCAAGAGGTCTCCACAAGGCCTTCAACAAGGGTGGAATACCACTTCTCGGAAAAAAGCTCTAAATTGAATATACCGGTGTTGCATCAGTTAATACAAAGAATTATGCTTTATAATAGTACTTTATATGAGTCTGGATCATTATTAATGATGGTTAAGGTCAGTGGAGATCTGAAAGATGCATATGGCCACTGGATCATTTTGAAAGATTCGTTTTTTCGTTGGAACATTTTGAAAGATGCGAATGGTCGCTTTTTAGTATTGGTAAGATCCGTTTTGTTGGCCTTCAAAACTGTATCTATGAAGACTTAGGGAATATGTGAATTCTAATACCGTGACGATAAGGAATATCGCCTAAAACAATACCATGGAATATAACATGACTAACGGGTTTCACTACCCAAAGATCGGCTGGTTTTTAGTTTGAACGAGTTGTTGTGTTTTACTGCAAATCTAACTTTGCAAGGGTGACATTATGTAAGATAACGAAAATACTTCATTATTTTGCCTGCTAGTTTCTAGTCTGATAGCAAAGTTTCGTTTCATTGATAGGCCCATAGTATAATGTTCGGTCCAATCGCTTAATAGATATCAAGCTCTTAAAATAGAGAAATAATCGCCCTTTATAAGGCGCTGTTAAAAAAATTTATACTTGTATTTTTCCCTTCAAATCTTTCTGACACTCCTTTTATATAAGGAGAAAAAAGCCAATCTCGAACACAAATTTTTGGGAGTAAATTTCCCGTCTCCGAGTTATCCTTTGACTTCTTTAATAATTTGTATGACAAAATAAGTTAATCCGATATTAAGTCTGCCGAACCAGACAGGAAGCTTGAATGATGCCAGAGGCAAATTACGAGTAAACATCTACTTTTCTAGCCAACCCTAACTGATTCACAAGTACAACCGCAGGGAAAATATCCGAGAATAAAGCTACACATGTTATTGCAGCTTGTCATTGACGCTAGAGATTTTCAACGTCCCTCGCATGGTATATTTAAGATACAGGTGAAGCAAAAGCAAATAGATCAGTTAGAGAACACGTTTTCCCTCCACTGGAATGCATCCTTCTAACTGCTAAGATGATATTGCTCGTAATGTGTGTCGTTGATATTACAACGTAGGTATCAACGATTAACAGAAACTTTTTAAGAATATTGAAATATATGTGTGTGTGTCCAGTGTAATTTACCCATGCGAGAGATCAAAAGTACATTTTCTTAAGAGGAAGCGAACGAGTACCGAAGGGCCGAACAAAGGGGGAAAGTCGACACGGCAATCTCGAGAACACGAACAAGACGGAACATGACATATACACGTATAAAACTAAAAACACAAATGATGAACAATGCGGACCACACCAAAAAACGGGTTGAACTCAGGTAGACTGGAATGGTAAGCAGTTCATATCTGTTTAAAGGCACTCGGCACATTGTCCATTTCCAATCCGGTATTAGTCATTTTAGAGGTTAAGGGGGAGGTTTCATGGGATCACAGCTTTTTTTAACTTCACAGGAAAAGGTCCGTCATCTTCTCTGAAACGGATATTCCATACCGGTCGACAAGATTGTGGTGTCGATTGTAAATTTTTTTATTGATAATTTCAACCGAGGAGCAGCATATCCCTGTCCGAGCAGTTTAAAACAGACAAGACAGACTCGAAACAAACCAAAAAGTCAAACCAAAACAAAAAGTACAAAGATTTGGACTCCACGAACTCCTTTACAAATAAGGAGTAGGATTAGGTTCTCAGAAAGGGTTAGCACTCTCTCGCGCGACACCCGTCATTGAATCCTTTACTCTAATTTGGATTATAGTCAATCCGAGACAAGGTCAACTTATTGATATATTTGATAGGACGTATCATTGTCCTAAATATTTACATGACAACAGTAATACTTTCCATAGAAAACCCTGATACTAAGAACAGACCCGAGAGTATCGAATCATTGTAGGCAAGGGAAGAAGGAATATTGCCACATAAATATGGGAAGTTAACAATAGGAAAATTTAAATCATTGCGTTTGTGGCAAATCTTAGAAAAAAAATTACCTCTTATTCTTTCGAGGAAAAATATAAGTATGAAGTAGATTTTTTGCAGTCTGTGGTCTCTTTAATTTCTAGTTCGCTGGGATATATTTGGTCGAGATGCTCATTGAATGTAGGATTATTCAATGAAAAAACTTAAAACAAAACTCAAAATAGCTAAATGTAAAATGTAAAATAAAGTTTTAAAAATTCTTTCTTTACTATCCTCTTAAAAATTAATGGTCCGTATCAAGCCAGCTGTCTGCCCCACATGCTGTTTTTTCATGTTCGTCTTTATGTTGATGGTTTTAAGCAATTTTTATGGTTGTTGTTCGGTGCAATATGTTGTGGTGAGTCCAGTGTAGAATACCCATGTGAGAGATCTGAAGCGCATAGTCCAATGAGAAAAGACAAATTTTAAACAAACTTAAAGATAAAACGAAAAAAGCTTTAAATCCACGAACTGCTTTACAGAACAGGATTGGGATCAGGTGCTCAAGATGGGTAAGCGTCCGCTGTCTTGCGCGCAACACCCGTCATGGAGTCCTTAATGTCAAAATCGGTGTCAAATCAAAAGATACCAAAAGGGGCAGACAGAAATCGTTAAGTCAGAAGACAGACATGACCATGGCCAACAAAATGAAACGAAAGACAAACATAGAGCACACAACACTACACTGAAAACTAAAGCTGGGGTAACACGAACCCTACAAACACTAGGGTGAGTTCAGGTGCTCCGGAAGGGTAAGCAACTCCTGCTCCCCTATGACATCCGTCGTGTTACTCAGTAGTCAAAGCAGGTATATTGTCACAATCGATGTTAGTCACAACTGGTTTAGGAACGGGTTTGTTTTCATGACTGTCGGAAGATATCCATTGTCATCTGTGAAATGGATATTTCGTACCGGTCAACCAAGTCATGATGGCGACCGAAATAATTCCGAAGTGATGACTCTAATCTTTCCATGAGAAACCCTTGGCTCTGTAGCTTTCTTGTCAGCTGCATCCCTCTATCAATAAAATCCTGTTAGGATGCACAAATTGGAGTAGCGTATCAACTGAGAAATATACACTCCGTATGCAGGCTGGAATGTTGCTAGCATGAACGGAAAGTCATCTCTCTTGTCGTAAAATTTTGTTTTTAACCCGCCCTTACTGTCAATTTCTAGGTGTGAGTTTAGGTAAGAAGCAGATTTTTCTGTTTCTGTAGTGTCTTTGATTTTTAGACAAGACCATGGCCAACAAAATGAAACGAAAGACAAACATAGAACACACAACGGTACACTGAAAACTAAAGTTGAAGTAACAAGAACATTTATCTATAGGAAGTCCGAGATTCCAACACAGTAAAAGAAGTAATCAAGTCCCAACAAATTGTAACTGGAATCCAAATCCGGCAATTGAGACAACAACTAAGTGCAATACGTTTCGAAGCCTTTTTTGTATTTTCAGTGCTTTAGAATGCAGCAAATTTCTGTAAAACTGTAAAACATTGTTTGCTAATTTCATGTTGGACAAGTCTGACAAGGTATATAGACTTATCGGAAAATACTTAATATTGATTAATGCTGCGTCAAAAATGATTGCAAGCAATATTTTATTGTAGTTCAACAACAAACGTGTTCAACTGTTACCCATTACATTTTTAGTATATTCTTGCTCATAAATATGGAATATTAAATTTCGACCTTACATAAGAAATAGGTATGCCTAGACTTTGTAAAGCGAAATTCTTATTAGAATATGGCTGATATGGCTTGCAGGATGATATTAAAGGCTAGTTAAATCATAAAATTGGATGAAATAAAACAAAATTTGCATTTTTCCACAATAATGCGGGTTTCAGAACTCATAAAATTAGCCGTCGGACAAAAATCTTAAATCGGACACTTTTGTAGCTTTAGGTCAAATCAATAGATTTGCGTAAAGATTTTTGGCATTCTGGCCCATGATTTTTGCTGAAAGTCTTCAAAGTTAAATTTTTGACTCGGAAAATGTCAATATTCCATATTTATGACCAAATATATATATATATACACCATTGCAAAATTTTGGGAGTTAAAATAGGAGCATTCCTTGTTTTTGTCAGTTATCGTTTTTGTGTTTTTTTTTTCTTTAAAATCTATGTGGTTCTTCTACCCCTTATATTCAGGGTACTTTTATTTGTTTGATATTATCTGGAGTTAAGTTGTTTTGGAAATATCAATATTCATATGTAACAACTGTTTACTCAAACGATTTCCAACAAATGTGAAAGTTAAATAAATAGACTTCTTAAAACTTGAAAGACCAAATTCAAAAGATCAGACATTTGCAAAGTGCAATACATATAGTTTATTAACGTAATTAGTCATGTTCTGGGCAGACGAATCGACCATTAAACACGAAACAGGCTTTTCCTGTAAATTTCGCCATTACTTCAAGTATAGATGCATAAAAAGGCCGTTGTTAAATGTTTTATGACCAAAATTATGAACCACTGTTCACTTGTGTAGTCAGTTTAAATCTACTAGAAATGCTAAATTAGTTTGCACTATATTTTTCAAATCATTAGTTAAACCAAAAAGAAAACAGAATATTTAGTTTAGGCAAATTAATAATAAATCGAGTGCATCCCAGATAATTAAGAATATGAAGTGATTTTCTAATGATGAGTCGTATTAGATTAACACTTACATGATGTTAATCTCATTATATGATTCTCATATTGCAAAATGTACATTCATCGGTATACCCAGTAACCACGTATTTGAAATAATGAATCTCATCGAACATTGTCGACACGGGTTTATGCTTGAAAACATACACTGACAGGTTATCCCCTGATTTTTAAGTGAAGTGCGAATCAAATGAACCAAATAACTTCCATTTTCTTTGAAAAAGTAAATTACAAAACCGCCAGTGTGATTGTATTTTGGTTGAGAATGCTAAAGGTTAACTTTTTCATAACAAAAATATACAAGAGAAGAATCATAGTTTTTGTATTGGTTTTGTGTTTTTTATGCTTTAAGATTGTTTCCTCTTAGTTCAGCACAAAGGACAGTCATTCTGCAATGATCGGTGTCTTTTATTGTATGGCTGTCTAGGAACAGTACGCCCATGGTCTGTGGTTCACTGACATTTTAATTTCTATTTTTCTATTTTTCCAAAACTGTTGGGCTGACTCGAATCACTTGATTGATTGTTGGTTGCTTAACGTCCAGTGGCAAATATTTCATTCATACTCATTACGAAACAAAGTTCCATAATTATCAAAATTATCGAAAGTGAAGCTGGAGTAGGACATAACAGGGCAACTGTATCATGCTGGGTATGCAATGTGGGTCGAACCCTAGAGACACCTCCGATGCCCAAGACTAGAATTAAACTTTTCCGAAATATTCCCTAGATATTCCTCTATACACTCTTGAACTGTTTGCTGGTCAGATATAACAAGCACTAATAATATGTTAATGAATTTCATGGTCAATTATTTTTCACCACTGATCGTTGGATGGTCCATGCACTCTCAAGAAAACATCTTGAAACAAAATAAAAGATAAAAAGAAAACAAAAGGAACAAAGGCTTGGAGTCCATGAACTGCTCTGAAAAACAGGGGTGGGATCAGGTGCTCTACAAGGTAAAGTATCCCCCGTCTTCACTTGCGCGCAACACCCGTCGTGGAATCCTTAAACACTAATTCGGGTCAACGTCAATCCTAGAAAAGGTCAACTTATTTTTGTATTACCGGTAACAGGTCCATAACTAGTTGAGATTCATTGAAACCATATGGATCAACCAATTCTTGATGGCGACCATAGAATTTTAGGGGGCAACTTCAAGCTGGATTGGATGCATCTCTATTGTATAGTAATTTATGCGACAACAGCAATGCTCTTTTCAAAAAATCCTGATACTAAAAGATTGTTTTGTAAAACACTTTAATAAATTCTAATTTAGGATGAGAGGTTATTCCTTTAATTGTACATATAGCATATAAAAAAATATTAAACCACTGGGTCGATGTCTCTGCTGGAAGACAAAAACTTACCAAGGGTATTTGGGTCGATGTCTCTGCTGGAAGACAAAAACTTACCAAGGGTATTTGGGTGGATGTCTCTGCTGGAAGACAAAAACTTACCAAGGGTATTTGCTAGACAAATTGTTGTATTTGTCTGACATGAAATTTATCAAGTAATGTTTTACAAAAATTTTATTCTAAAGTACTAAAAATACGGAAACGTTTCGAAACGTATTGCTCCTAATAGTTGTCCATATCGCTACATTTGAGAACTTCTTTGATGTCGGACTTCCTATGTTCTGGTTTTTTAAAATGATATACCGATGATGACAGGTTAATCCTTGCAAGATACATATATCGGGTAGAATATAAAAATTAGCCATATTTATAAAAACTTTGGCAAACTTGTACTGGATATTCCCCCATAAAACCTGGAAATTATTTAACAACTGAAAAATGAGGATGTGGCTATACTTTCTGTACTTCGGCTGTTTTTTTTTCAATAATATATTAAATTCTTCGTTTCTTCTTTATGATAATGTTTTCATCAAATGATGTTCTTTTTTAATTCTATAAAAGTTCGAATATATTGCAGTGTTTTCAACTTTATGACGAATCAGATGACGCTGAACTGTTGATTTTACGTTGTCCGATGACGTGTAAGTGTTTTCATCTTTGACATTGCAAGTTAGTGTCTTTCTTATAAGTCTAATTACTCTTTATGATGAGACATATCACGTTGTAGTGTTATGATATTTAGATGAAATTGGGTTGTTTTAGCTTTATAAAAAGTCCGTAAACGTTTTAAATTTTCTCTTAATAATTAATTCGATGATGTGTTTAATATTTCCATTTTATAGGTTATAATTTCACCCTTACAGTAAGACAGATAACAATGGGATAACTTTGAAAGTTTTCGTCATTTCCTTTATATAGTGCCTCAGAATGATGCTGTATTGTTATTTCTTAATGTTAGGTCAGATAATAAGGTTACATTGATTTTCTCTTCATATTTGATAATATTTGCCCCTTCTGGTCCATTAATCGGAAACAGAAATTTTACCTTTATATTTCATAAAACACAGTTTTTGAATGTGAAAAATCAGAAAAAAAGGAACAAGCATTGTTTTATGCCAGAGGTGTTCTAACTATGGCAAATCCAAATTTAATTCTAGTTTTTCGGATATTCGGGGATAAAATAAATGAGGAAGCGACAGTTTTTGTTTTAAGTTTTCTTGAAATGGCAAAACATTGGAGCGAAAACAATAGTTATAATTTCTTTCCTATACATTTTTGTATTTTTTTAGGAGCTAGAGAGCAAATTTTCATTTTTATATCTAGGAATATCTAAAAAAAATTGATAAAATCAGAGCAAGTAATTTTTTTTTTGAAATTTTGAACTCATAATATTAGAAGCGAGCGAATTCGAAAAACTGTTATTTGATTTGGAGTGGCCTTGCCATGTCATATCTGACCAAGGACGACATTCAAATCCTAACCCATGCAGTGCAAAAAACTGTTTCCTTAAAACTTTTTCAAGCAATGTTTTATTGATTAACGGCATCAGTTCCTGTAATTTATTCTTAAAATCAACTTAATACAGAATTTGAATATCATTTTCGATTACTTTTTTCTGTTTTGTTTACATAAGGCCATGTTAGATAACGTATTACGTGTTTATAAATATTTTAGCATTTTAACAGGTATTGGCGGTTGACCAATTTTTCTTTAAAAAGTTATACCCCGCAAACGAAGTTCAGCGGTGTATATAGGAATCACCCTGTCTGTCTGTCCGTCTGTCTGTGCAGATTCGTGTCCAGCCCATAAGTCCTTTATGCTTTGAAATTAGCATTCCAGATTTAATACATGGGCGTATACTATTGGTTAATATTATTCACAGTTTTAAAAGGTAGCCTAACTGCAGAGTACTATCTTGTTCTCTATGTCTTTAGAGTAAATACGATTCAGAAATTCATCTTCCGTCCTCGTAAATGACGTCTTGAGCAATGAAAATAAACCAGAACAAGGACGTTATAAGAATTCCGTTGCGTTTTAGAACAGTCAATTGCGATGGCGTTTTATAGTAATTGCGCTGGCGTTTTTATAGTATTCGCGATAGCGTTAATAGTGATTTTCCAATGGTGTTTTATAGCAAGTACGATGGTTTTATAATGATTTCTATTTATGGTTGGTCCGATGCCGATGTAATGTTTCCATCTCTATGATCAGCTAGTCATTCTGGTTTGTTAAGGTGTTATTGTAGTATTTCAAATTCATACTATGTTAAGCCAGGTTATATTGAAATGTCTACACTTTTAAGATAATAAAGTCAAATGCGTTGCACTTGTTCCGCTTTACATAATGCAATGATGTTCTGGTGTTATAATCTTTATGTTACGACAATCTTATTCAGAGAATGTTGTAGTATACTTTTTATGGTGTTGTATACATGAAGAATATCATCTGATAACGTTATATCATCATATCTTAAAATATAGTTGGCACTGTTCAATTTCCTCTTTGTAGCTTTAAAATTTTAAAAACACTTTACATCCTACTTAAGAAAAGCTATGTTGTGTGTTCAATGACATTTAAATTTTTGTGCCAGGTGAACCCCAAAACGTCACCTTACCGTGTCCTTTCTATTGTCAAGAAATGTTGATAAATTGACAAGATTTTGAACTCTCGTCATATAATCGGGAGGAAAAGTCAGCGTAAAACGAACTCACACCGTGCAGAAAAAGTCCAGGTTGTTTTCTTTGTGGTTGTATATCCAGTGATATTTTGGTACTCTATTGTAAGTTTGTGTTAACGTATTCTTGTTTACGCCCTTAGATCTCAGATATTCTGAAAAATTCATCTTTTGTGTGATTGCTTTTTTACAGTTGGAAGTCAATGTTCAAGAAGATTGTTTTTCTTTGTTATTTTATTTGACTTTTGTCATCATCTCCACGCAGCAACTGTATGTATATACAATTTATTCCGATTTAGCACAAAGTTTCATATCATTGCAGTCATAAATCATGCATACCAACTGTTAGCGTTGACTTCAACGGACAGCGTCTTTTCTTTTGTCGTAATTGTTTCGTATGAAATTTGTAATTTCTTTAAAGTTTGTTTTTCATTCCTGAAAATCCTAAGCTGTATAATTAGTCTCGTAAGAAAGATAAATTTCTTCTTCAGTATGAACAATGTATCGATATAATTTAAGTTTTAAGGAATCTGGTTTAATGACAATTTTGTACAATTTGAACTGAGCATGATTAATGCAACATTTTTGACAGTGTCACGGTAGATTTCAGAATTTATCTTTATTAGCCTGTATTTAATTCTGTTGTGTTTTGCTTAACAGAGAAGACGCAGAATTGATATTTTCTAGAACTAGCAGACATAGTTTAAAACAAATCAATTCAGTAAGAAAAATGGAAGTGACAAACTGATCTGTCTTTTTTGCTCGAAACAAATGTCATTGATTCTGTATTTTGAATTTCGATTTGCTTGCTTTCTTTATAGTGGATAAAAATATTTTCCCCATTGATATCCGAGTTTATTATTTCACATACCTTCGATCTCAAAATTCGAATCTTCTTAATCACCAGCATTATTTGTATAAGAGCTCAATAATTAGTATATCATCTAAATAGTTTACAATATAAAAGTCATGTTTATTTTACGGCCAATCCATATCACCAAAATGTGGAATGTAGCATCCCTAATATAATACACTTGTATTATGTTCTCTGACAGATGCTTTTGATAATTGGCACGTGAGCTAACTTGCACACGTCCGACAAAATGTCAAACAATTAACATCAGTTTAATCAAGGGATTTATGCATTCTGGTTTGTGTTACAGATAGCTTTACTTATGCTATTGAATATCAATACTGTAAAATATGTTGTAGGACTAATCTATGGTGATTCTATCATACGTTCGGGTTATCTGCCCATGGGAATCGGACACCTGGCTATTGTTGTTAGAAGGTGCAATTCGTAACGAATAGATTGTGCGAAAATATGAAGTGTCTATTACATTTTTCTGTCACATAAAGTTGGATGTATTGAGAATACATATATTTGTAATAATTCTTTACAGTTTTGAAAATGTGAAAATAGTGCTGTAATGGATATAATTTGAATGGATAAAGAAATTCGGGTACCCTATTTATAATGGGTGCAAAAGAGGATCCTGAAGTTTTGGATGAGGAAGAAATTCAGCCTGACATGGATTCACAGGTAACACTTTTTTAATATTAAGATTACAAATAAAGGGACATAAAATAATTTGAAATAAATCTGAAAGAACTTGCATGGTCATCTGGGGTGTTCGAAAACAAAAGTTTTGTTTTAATAATTGGAAAAAATTCATTTGTGGTTAATAAAAAATAAAGTGATCATAATATCTGGAACAAATGATATTAATGCTTAAGATACAGATTTTATTTTATGTTAAAAATATTTCACGATTTGCCATTCAAAAGCGATTTCTGTCTCAATTGAAATAAACAAATCACTTGCCTATATCCCTTAATTTTTTAGACTTCTTACTTTTGCACCCTTTTCATTTCCTGTTTACGAACTAATAAATCTGGTATTTAACAAAACGAAAGCGTTTATTTTCAAGCATGTGTAAAGGAAATATAATTTAGTAATTTTCTTTATGTTAAAATAATCTAATAAGTCATACCAGTAACAAGTATATTTACATGTTTAGAATTAAACACAAAGCATATTCGCGTGTAGATTGTATATTTGTAATACTAACTGTATTACGTCCTGATATTAATATTTCAGATAGCTTCATTACTTTTAGTGTATTGTTAGGTAGGTGTCGTAATCTCCCAGACTTAGATCGTCTTTCCGTCATGGAAATTTTAAACATCTGCCATTATCTAATAATAATAAAAATCAGAGAAACTATCCACCACAGCCCAATCGAAAAAGCAGTCAAAAGAAACAAATGTTGTATTTTCCCCTGAATTCTGTAGAACAGACCAATTTTCTGGCTTTTTACGACATGCGCTGACAAATATTTATCATTTATCTGTATAAAATCCATGTTCATTCTATAGGTACATAGGCTATAAAAGACATACAACTGCAATATTTAAAATCAGAAGAGATCAATTGAATTATAAATTCTATAATCTTGTGTCACAGATGGGGTATGTAACGTAAACCATTATCAACACGTGTATCTAACCCGGTCAACTGATTCAATCTGTGCATCATTCGGTCATATTATGATACAGCATAATAAATAAAAAATCTTGTCTTTGAAACATAATTATCTTATATTATCGCTGCCATTATCAAAGTTGGTGATATCTTCTTTTGTGGTTATTCGTGGTCAAATTTAAATACAATGCATTGTACACATGCACATATGGAAGGATACATATTTTGTATCGCAGCAGAGTGTTTAACTGTCTTTGGTGATGTCTATGTTAGAACCAGTCTGTATTGAATAAGAAAATACCCACAAAATAGCATTAATTGTTTGACTTGAGGACAAAAAAGACAAAAACTTGAAGATTTTTCTGTATTACTATGCACATTTCAAAAAATCAACACTGAAAGATGAAGTTTGAATAGTTCCAGAGTGAAGAATATCTTTGAATCAATGAAAATTTTATTTTATTTATGAAAAATAATACTGTGCTGAAAACAAGATTTCCATTAATTAAGTAACTAAAAGATTGACTTAGACCTCCTTTTGAACAAATTCCAGTACATTCGTTTTATCTTATATCTTAAAAACTGTAAAAACCAATATCATCTTTTCTGCAGTATTGCATGAATATTATAACATAAAAAAGGTGATGGCGTCTTCGAGAACGAGTTTGCCTTTTTGTTAAAAAATTACCAATGTTGAAAAATAAGTAAGACAGACGAAATGCGTAATAGAAAAAGTATTTTCGTGAAATGGTGCCGTAGTAGTATATACTAGTCATTTTATAATAACGTTGGTTTAGCAATAGAGACCTTTTATATTTGACTATGAAGTGGATGGACAGCTTTACTGCACCCGATAAGAATAGTTTTCTCGTTCGACTAAAACTATTCCGGATCATTTCTTAAGTTGAATTGAATGGTTTTGTCTTTTTTTTGTCTTTTTTGATATTGATTTTAAAGTACTTTGGATTGTTTATCATTGTTTAATTGTCTGGAAATAGTTTTTATCATCATCGTTTTCTAATGCTTGTTTAAATGTGGCATTAATAATGCATGTATAAGATAGTTGCTCTGTCTAATCATGTAAACAATTTATACAGTAATGAGGAACATATTGCATACCTTGCTGGTCTTTATAGTAACACCAGATGAGAGTTTTCGTTTTTTCTTCATTTCACCTGTAACATAAGAGGATGTTATTACCTTTCTCTGTAAAATTTAATGACACTTGATGCAAGCAACTCAACAAAAGTGTGAACAATTAGCATAAAATAAAGAAAATATGTTGGTTTTATTCCGCTATATAATTGGAGATACTATGGCGTTATTCGATTGGTCGAATGTAATACGAGATGACGAATAAAGCATCGTGTCTCCCTTCAGTATAAATGGTCGGATTCTTTCATATGCCTTTACCTTTGAAAAAAGACATTGTCCCCCTTTCTTTGACCTTGAAAATCAATAAACTTATTGCTTTTCTGTTTTCCCGGGCAACTTCAACAGTTTATACTTTAAGGTTTATATTGGTTAAAATTCCTGGTGAACGGATTCTACTTTGCCAACATTTTTACAAGCCTTTATATGGTTGGTTAAAACGGTATCAGAGGGGCGAATGAACGACCAAAACTGAACAACCGGCTTCTTTGTCCTCTTCGTTTACCAACAGCAATTACATTAATTTGGTGTGTATATTTCATCTGTGTATGATGTCAATTCCAGGGGAAGATAACCGTGTTTCCCTAAGGCACAGCTCTCTTGGAAACATGATTTCTGTGGTTTAACTCTGAGAATTAGAATTTCTGTCGTTGAACAACTCTTTGTATCCAGGAGGGGAGATCCCCTCTTTGAATGGGAAATAAACTTGCAATATTACGAATTAACATCAAATATTTACTGTTTTTTAGTTATCAACACACAATAAATTGTTATGTTTCTCAGGGACGTATATAGACTATATATACGTCCCTGTGTTTCTGTACACAAGTCCATAATTAGTTTGGGATATGTATCCGTAACTATGGATTAATCACATGATCTGTCATCTGTACAGCGGTAGAGAAGAGTTGGCACAACAGTAAATTTTATGGCAGTATTTTATCACGTGATCAAATTTAGTCTGGAGTCGGAGGTGAATCGGGAATAAATGAAAGTGAAAAATGTAAAGAAGAAATCGGAAAGTGAGAAGAAAAAGGAAAGGATCAGGTCGCAGGGGAAGTGATGTAATAGAAGAATTGTTTGAGCAATGTCTTTGGGATTAACTATTTTGTAGAATAAGTCGACCAAGGAAGCTGCAAAGCTGCATGACCCGTTACCCTTGCATCAAAACGCGACACTGTTGTCGTACTGTCACATCAAGGTCAAAATGTACTGATAATCGTGAAGTCAGTACTGATAGATAATAGTTTATTAAAAATCATTATATTGCTAATTAATATGTTTCAAACCTGTAGTATAAATAATGGTGTAACTTTTTGGCTTTGGAGATATAAGGACACTGTGAAAATTGGTTCTTTAAATTGAATTTATACAAAGACCTGCTTTGCTTTCTAAATTATCTAGAGTGCTTGCCATCACAAAGTGTGAAATATAACAAATTACAGATAATGACATAGGTAAAGCATTGAAAGTGGTCGTTTTAGAGATTGTGTGTTTATTGATAATATTGAAGATTTCATTGTAAAATGTCTAAACTAATGAGTTCATTGTAACATGTAAAACTCATAAAAAAGGTAAAATAATCCTTATCATTTTATACATACATTTGTTTTTAAATTAATACCAATCTGACATTATCTACAAAAAAATATTAAGAGATTATCTAATTTTGGAAGTATTTGAAATCTGCCAAAGATCTACAAAATAACATTGGTTATAATACCAAGATATATCTTGCCTCCGACTGTTATCTTCATATTTATGTATAATATGCCTATTAGCTGTATTGCTTTTGTTTGAAATGAGTGTAGGACATTTCCAAAAATTTTCCAAATCGAGAGTTGTCCGTTTTTCGATTTTTTTTCCTACAGGTAATAATGCAAATCGTAACAATAAAAAATGATATCCCTTTCCGAGAATTTTATAATGCAGGTACATGTATGTACATATACCAGTGAACAAATAATCGTGAACCATGATAAGGATAAGTAGTAAACTGTACTTTTCCTCCTCGTGTTTGGTCATTTGTGTCAGAGCCTGCAGCCAAACGTACAAAAATGGAACAGAATGGTTTCAATCGCATTACAATAATGGATAATTTTATACCAGACAGTCGAACATTTTCATCTTTTTGATGTCACAAAAACACCAGACAACAACACATGCACCTAAAACTGTGTTCCCTTGAAATATAGGCAATCTTGTGGCATTGACTTTGACAAAATAAAATATTCCGCAGAGCAAAATAAGAATATCAAACCGGTTTGATCTCTATAGGTTAACTTCTATTTGTAGCATGGTTAACACATTTGGGGCTAGTACAGATAGTTGACTCCAACGTGTGTGAATTTGTAACTTTTAAGCCGTATGCAGCTTATTTGAATTGAATATTCATTTAATTAAAAACAAAATATGAACTTTGATTTTTTAATGTTGTTGAATTTCGTGGATCTGGCTATGGTGTATTTTTTGTCGGAAAAGGGGCAACTGGAAAATTCTCGGAAAAGGGAAAAAATTTCGGAAAAAAAAGGATGCGACTGTTTCAAATAATATACATTGGCATTTACATTGAGTGTGTAGGCATACACATAAATTTGGATTCTAAAGGTCCTCCCCGTGTCTGAAATTTAAAGATTGGTATTTATAAAAGGGTTAACTTTATACGGAGATCCTGTCTAATTTTATATAAATTATTAGTTATATTCAAAGGTTGCTGAATGAAATACCAAAATATTTTGCAATTTGTAGAAAGTCGGTAAAAATTCACTATACAATGTATATAACTATATTTTAATTGTATTAATTCAGAATGGAATGCCAGTACATTCATTGCTTTTATAGATTTACATAACTGAGATATATTATCCAAACAAGTACTTTTCAATAGCTCATCATATAATTAGTAGAGACAACATTGGCGGATAAAAAGTCATTTATTCTTGTCATAACACAACTTGTGTTGTATTCCAGGTATTCTGACAGACATTTCAACACAAATTTACTATCTTCAGGCGTACAAATTACACTTTAATTTGTTGTAGAACATTATTTGTGCTGTAAGGAGACTTGCGTCAACTGCATCTCCTTGTTTTGAAAGTTTTGCGTTCAATTATTACTATTATTGTGTAACTGCAATATCATCTGAACCTCGTCATATCCGTCAGTTATGTACAAGTAACTAATGATGTTTGCTTGTTCAATTTATTCAAGTCGGTAAGGTGGTATATTTATACATTTTTTGGTGTTTTAGGTTATTCCAACAATCTCTTGGGAAGTGCAGATACTTAAGGGACCCTGAAATATATACTAATTGTTTTATACTGCAAATGGACCATTTCCTGATTGCTATATTTCCTAAATATAGTTACAACGTTATTTTTTTTACAGTGTCAATTGGTAAACCTCGCCCTTCCTCACTTTCTAAGCCTCATACTAAAAAGTTGATATCTTTCTGGCAGTTAATTCTGAGTTTCGGATAAAATTATACCCTTATATGATATCTGCATAACATGAAAAAGGGAAAGAAGTTTCAATTTAT
>JAULBM010087521.1:0-19391 GCA_032357055.1 Geukensia granosissima | reverse complement strand
TCTTGGTATTTTATAGTGCCTGCCCTTTTCAATTTCTAAAGAATGGTCGCTAATTCTAAATTTTGTGATTAATTTTCTTCGATATTCTAAATTTTCTGAGGATAAATAGTATTCTTTATTCATGAAAGTTTTTAATTGTTTATATAAAAATAATTTATTGCTTCATCTAGATTATTAATTTTTGTTTCAAACAACGTTTTATATTTTTCTGAATAAATACTCTTAGCTTCTAATTTAACTTTTTTGTATGTCTTTATTATTGTTAATACTTCCTAATTTATTTTTAATATTAGTTTGTATTATGTCTTCAGCATATGTATACCATGAAAATATATTATGAGAGTGTAGTTCTCTACTTAAGTCCAATGCTTCTTTTAAGATTGGATTTATATTTTAAGTATATAGTCTTAGTTCCAATAAAAATCATATTTAAAGGTTTCATTAGAATGCTGTGTCGATATCCTTTACGGATAAGTTTATTAAGATGAATTTTAAGACCATTTGGATTTTGTTAAAATTTCCGAGCTTTATTTAACACGTTTCCGTAAAATGTAGGATGTGATATTCCATGTTTTATAAGATTATTTCAAGTACATCCGAATTTTGATACCAAATCTTTATATTAATGAAAGAATTAAGTGAATGTTATAATCAATTTGTTGTAACTAAATCCTTAACTTAATAATTTCAGTTATACAGAGATTGCGCTCATTAAAGTCTGAAACGTCGCATCAAACTCGGGCATACCGAACAAGGTGAGAAATGTATACCCTGTAAGAAGGAGCCAAAGGAACGTCCCCGTCTAGGAAGGAAAAATAAACGTAAATTTTAGTGGAGATATTACCTTGAGAAATTATAGATACATCTTAGTAGATAAATGGGCATTTAAGGCTCTTGTTATTGGCATTATTCAGAGTTAATTCCTTTGGATAAATCTCGGAAGTGTATTTGTAGAAATCTTAATTATTAACGGAAAAGATGTCGTCAAGGTAGCGGTAGGTATTGTTAAATTTGTCTATCAAATCAGTTATAGAAGGATCCTTGTGAAGTTTGGCCATAAACTGAGATTCATAACAGTAAAAAAAAAACAAATCTGCAAATAAAGGAGCACAATTTGTTCCCATTTGAATTCCTACGACCTGTCTATAACTTTTATTGCCGAAACGGATAAAAATGTTATCTAGAAGGAAATAAACAACATCAATCATTTCCTCACATGTCCAGTAAGTATATCTTTTTTATTCGTCTTTACGTCAGAGTAAAATGACCTTTCCCTACTACAGCAAATGTACTTATGATTTGTTTTATCGAAACACCATTCAAACAAATATGAGAATTTCTGTTTAATAAAATAATGTGGAAGTGTAGTAGAGAAATCGTAACTACAGTTTCAAAAGGTTTTCGAAAGTAATTTATCCAAAACTTCAAGCGAATTTTTTACACTCCAAAAATAGTTAATACCATCATTTGCGTAAGCTTTAATACAGTAATTCATTAAAAGTTCTTTCAATATAGACAGAGCACTAGTCAAAAGGACAGAAAGTTTAGTGGTAGTACACTTAATGGAAGCTGAGATAAAACGGAACTTAAAAGGTTTTTGTGTAGTTTTTGGTAACCAATAAATGATAGGGACTTTATAATGTTCAGCAGGGGCCAATGTAATGAAAGGGAACATTTTGTCTATTTGTCAACATGCTCTGTAAATTAACTATTAAGAAGTACGGATGGTAATACGTTATGTAACTGTCTACTATTTGACTCTCTGTTGAGCGCATGGCTTGGAAGGTAGAAGTAAATATAAGCTACTCCAGGGCATGTGCTTTTTATCAGGTTTTTTATTGATAGTTTGCTGCTGACAAGAAAGCTACTGAACCAAGGGTTTCTTAATGAAAGATTAAAGTCATCACTCCGGAAAATTTTCGGTCGCCATCATGATTTGGTTGACCGGTACGAAATATCCATTTCACAATGACAATGAATATCTTCCACTGTCGTAACAACAAATCCTTTCCTATACATGTTTTGACTAACATCGATGGCGACTATACATTGGCTTTTTCTACTGAGTAACACGACGGGTGCCACTAGTGGAGCAGAAGTTGCTTACTCTCCCGAAGCATTTGAATTCACCTTAGTATTTGTACAGTTATTCTAAGTTTAGTTTTGAGTGTAGCGTTGCGCGTTCTATGTTTGTCGTTCGTTCTGATGGCCATGCTCTTTTCTGTCTTTTTCTGTCTCCCTTTTGGCATCTTCGAATTATTTTTAATAATATTAACTCTCCCTTTCATATTTTTAAACTGCTTAAATCCTAATTAAAGAAGTTTTCTTTTTGTTCAATATTTAGCTGTTGCCAAAATCATCTCAAAATCTGATGCCTTGAGGTAGTTGATTTAAACTTACCGTGGATGTGTTTCTTTTACCTGAATCTGAAACATGTTTCAGAATCACGATTCAACGTGTTTCAACCATTTAAAAACGTAATGTTCCAATAAACTGATTTTGGTGATTATTTCAATTTTAATCATTGGTCTCTTATGTTTCACACGATTCCAAATTCTTGTTTCTTTTTCTTTTAAAACAAACGGTGAAACATTAAAATGAAGTGAATTTATGTTTTAGATTCACGAAAAACAACGCAACTCAGTCAGATCACTGCAGTCTATCACTTATACGGCATGACTTCACACTTGACCTTGTACCATACAAAAAGGGTTACGTTTGACTCCCATCACATGTAATATGGTTTGACAGGTACCTGCCTCGCGTCGATGGTTTTCTCTCCGGATACTCAGGCTTCTTCCACCAGTAAAACTGACCGCCCCCGATATGACTGGGATATTGTTGACCAACCAAACAAACATCTCCAAATCCTCAAATAATTTGATATTAGATGACGTTACGGTGCATTTTTCAACTGGCTCGATAACATTCAGTAATTTGCTGTTTTAAAAAATTAATAATTCCTTTACCACTTGCAAAAATTGAAAATGCGTTTATGCTCGTAAGCCGGCAAAATGGTTATAATTAAGACGTGCTATGTGACATCGCCGGATCTTCAAGTTGAGTTCAGCAGACCCGAGTACCAAATTCAACCAACAGGGATTAGGAAGAATTCTAGTCTGTCAGAACACCCCATTGTGAAAACTTCCCCTTTTCCGGCAAAATGGGCCATCAAGAACCTGCCATTTCCTGCAATATTAATGCTTGTAAAATCGTCTAATTGCAAAATCCTTCATGAAATGTGTCAGCAAATATTTATTCAAATTCAATGGAATTTCTATTATAGATCATTTCATTATATATATTACTTTAGGAACATACCGTATTTGAGCTTTACTCCGTCAGGAACAAATATTATAATAATATTCCCGAGGAACTAATATAATATAACATTTCTATTTTACACTGTTACGGTATAACTTCTGTCTGTAAAATGGCAATTAAACAATACCAGGGGACGTTTCAAAATCTCCATACAACCTTTCTAAGGTTGATTGATTGATTGAACGGTCGCGTCCAGCGGCAAAATTTTAAATATCATAAATATTAAGGAAAACAACATATTAATGAACAAACGGTAACCCTGCGTTGCACTAGACCGAAACGCTGAGTCGGATTTTTTTACGTTCTAGCGCGAAAGAAGCAGTCCGAAGGTTGACATGCAAAAGCCCATTTTAATGTCATTGGTTTGACCTGGCCCGTGGATCGGGCCCATGACCTTCCGCACTCGAGTCGAGCACGCTAACCATTACATCACCCAGGCGGTTACGTGCTAAGGCGTGGCAAAGTCATCTTTCCTTGTCAAAAATTTTATATCATTTATATTACAGAAACAACACAAATTATATACTAAAAAAGTGATGTGTGAATAGAAATACGGGTTCTATGGGAGTCCATTGCTTGCTTCGCAGTAATCTCAAACATTAACTATTTTTGTATAAAATTATTTCAATTTCTTCATCGGTATAGTATTGTTGTTGCTGTTGTTTTTGTTTGTAATGAAAGGGAACATTTTGTTTGTTTGTCTACCTGCTCTGTAAATTAACTATTAAGAAGTAAGGATGGTAATACTTTATGTAACTGAGCTATGGTCTCTACAATCTACAGATTGCATTGTGATCTTTCTAGTTGAGGCTAAGCCCGATTGAAGAATGAATCATGGGAAATTCTTGTACTATTAAGTCAAGAAATGTTTTTGATAAGTATGGCAGGTCAAATTAAAGAATGAATATGGAAATACAACCAACGTGAAATTTGTGCATTTTTTTTAAAATTTATTTTTTTTAAATTTAGAATGAGCCATATTACAGATACGTCCTTGAAAAGAAGTATTTAAGGACATAAATTAGTTGTTAATCCATGTGTTAAAGAAAATTCGGGCAATTATGCTCTACAATCACACATTGTTGAAATCTAAAGTGTCTGGTTGTCTATGAAAATTAGTAAACTGAGTATCGAGAAACACCAAGTCGGGATTTGTTCCACTGGTACCTGAGTTTTGACAAGAAAACTAGCTATTGAACAGTGCAAAACCATTCCTCGTATCTATTCAGTGCGGAATACTGCTGTTGCACAATATCTGAAATATACCACCTTTTCTTTCTTACACCAAATGAGAATCAATTTTTATTCTTACCATGGTCAAATTGTCGAACTTTCACAAGTCTCTGATCAGTACAACAAATTTCTTGGTGGTTGGGTGGTTTTTAACGTCCTACAGTGGAAATAATGCTCTCAGGCGGACATAAGACTACAATAACAAGGAATTCCCTGAAAACCATTTTAAAATCAGTTTGAAGCATGCGTGCGATATGTTCATTTTTTCGATTAAAGCCATTGTTTTCCAGGCTCAGAGTATCGCGTACTAGGCCAACCATAAAATTGCTCAATAAAACCGCATACTAGACCATTCAAATAATACTTGAAAATAACCGGAATGCAGATCAATTATGGGAAAGAGTTCCATATGTACCCCTTTTATGCCGGAATATGACATAAATTATGGTGTGCAAAAGGAACTTTTGCCAGCTATGTATAAACATGTCATTGTATCTAATGACTTATTTTCTTATGTGCAATTCTCGAACTTTTCCTTATTTTATGTTTTATCGATGTTTTTTATTCGTATTATCACGTTTAGTTTGTTGTGCTTCGTGAAAATATCAATATGTAACTATACAACTGCTGTTGATTTCGGACAATCTGCACAGACAGGCAAGCCAAGTCGGTTACTACGCCTGTTCTAAAATATGTTGTAGAAGATAAAGAATTTTAAGAACTTGAATCGCAAAAATTGAGTACAGAGAATTAGCTTTCAATTTAAAACCATTTTGGGATTTAATTTCGTACACTGAATCACAGAAACCGAAATCCCGTAAGTGATTAAAGTCTTCATGGAACCCTACAAGTAAGTTTCCACGCTTGATATTGCTCACGAGGTACTTAATTAAAAGAACGTCAAATGTCTCAAACGTATAGTAAAATTCGTTCAAATGAATATGGTAAAGAAATCATTACTTGTAAAAGCTTGTTTTAACATATATCGACATCGACAGAAACGCAACATGAAATTCCATCTAAAAATCGAACTTATAGAGACACTGCATTTTATAATGCAACAATCGTGTCATGACACGGTTTCCGATATTCAAAGAAGAAGATAAGTTATCAGAGAACAACGAATGGTCTCATCATCGAATCAATTCACTAAGTAATAATTTACTTAACACTTAAGGCTAGTAAATGTACTTAATCTGTCGTCAGAGGCGGATCCAGACTTTTGGAAAAGGGAAGGGGCACTTGCCAACACATACTATAAGCATAAGCATTTAGATAAGTATACGCAAAACCAAGTCCTGATATTATGATTTATTTAATTGGTCAACTCGTTTGTTTTAAGGTGAAGCGTAAGCCGAACCTTTAAACAATTGAGGAGACTAAATAAATCATCCTCTTACATAAAGGATATGACTTTTGGGATCCGCCCAAGGTCTTAAATTTGACTAGAAGGCGAAATAAATAACACTATAAATAGGTAGTGATTGAGTGAACGGTCAGTTTTTAAATTTCTCTGTAATTTATACCAGTGTTATAATTTTGACCTTAGCCTACAATAATACACTGTTATAGTAGTATCAGTTTTGACGAAGTAGGTAGATCTTATTAAAGTCACCAAAGCCATGATCACCAGTGTTCAAACTCTAAAAAACTTGGAAGTAATTAGACGTGATCTTAGCTTTTTTACAAATCTCAGGATGACCACCGGTAAATTGACATAAAAACCAAAGTTTGCACCTGGTGGAAATCCACATTAACAATATCCAAATTAAAATTTTAAGTCTTCTATCCTCAGCTCTTATCTCCATTTGACCTTTGAGCTTGTTTCCAAGGTAATTTCATATATGTATACAAATACCGGAGCTGTGTATCAAAATCATAACATATGTCATAGAATAGTGTTTATTAATGAAAAAAATGTTAAATAAACACAATCAGAGAAGTATCATCTGGCACGCCAGACACCATAACCCCTTAATTACCTAATACCTTATTAAGTAGCTTATACCCGATTTATCGTCGTTTAATCAGGGACTACGATTTTCTCAACTTAAGAGGAATTCGAGACAACTCAAACTTAATTGTACTTTTCTCAGAAAATGCTAAGGAAAAATTTAAACCGAAAAAAGTATATCTGAAGTTAAAGCAACAAAATCTATATAATTTGTAAGTTTCCTATTTTTCAAAGATTTAAGAAGAAATTCGGACTTGCGTATAAGTACAGACAGTAAGCCCAAGAAATCAGTGATAATATACCTGTGATTTAGATTATAAAGATTGTTACAAAAAGTGTGATGACGAGAAGATGATTTTGTAACGAAAGAAATTTCTACCAAGCATTGAATATCAGAATGAGAAGGTGGATATATATGAGAAATTGGACCATATAACACAAGAACTTTTCTTTCTGATTCTTGGCTCTTGAGAACTACTGTCTGTGACCAGGTCATGATACTTACCATCATGACACGTCATATGCATGTCCGTGTTGACAGTTATTTACTTAAGTTGATGATACAAAATACAGTCAGATCGCAAAGAAAAACCTTTTACAAGATATTAAAGAATCTAAGCATCAGATTCCTGTTGTTCAAGGTTAGATGAAAAATCAATTATTGCCAATGTCGGTGAACTTCCCGTGAGAGCTATATGTTGTATTTATATCGACTTTAACAAAAACTTCACATTACTAACGAAAAACACAAAAAATTACATAATTTCCGCAATGTTATAACACGGCATGCTACACAAACATATCAGGCAAAATAAGGGTGTCAATGCAATATGTTTAAAGAAAAACAGGTAATCTTTTCTGTCAATGAATATACATGCCAATATAAGAGTGGTCTTCAGGAAGACAAAGCAAAAAAAAAAAAAAAAAACCGACCTGAAAGTTTTGATTAGTACAAAGAACACTGCTGATCCTTTTACTGAAAAAAAAAATTACCATGGAAATCATGTGTTCTGAGGCATTTTACCTTACCTTATCGTCATTTTACATTTATTGTGAGAATGGATAACCGCGTAATTGGCCTTATGTAGCCGAGTCTGGTGGTTGAAAATGACTGTCTTTACTATTGTTATAACAACCAGTTCAATCACTTTACTGTACAATTTGTCATTGCTTCACTTGTTTACGCAGACATTCAACCTGTTTACCGGGATATTCATTTGAACGACTGCACGCTTGTTTAAGGACTGACCATTTATCTTTAAGGGGATGTTT
Source organism: Geukensia granosissima (assembly GCA_032357055.1). Lineage (NCBI taxonomy): Eukaryota > Metazoa > Mollusca > Bivalvia > Mytilida > Mytilidae > Geukensia > Geukensia granosissima. The sequence goes on along the minus strand of JAULBM010087521.1, from coordinate 11,608 downwards.
TTTCTCAGACAGATTTTTTGGGGGCACAATGCGAAAATTAAAAAAAAAATTTTTGCGATTTTTTTGCGATTTGTTTATGGTGTCTTTACGATGACATTCTTACAGTGTATTGTTATAATTATTTTGTCACACCACTGTCCCAGGATAGGGGAGGGTTGATCGATCAGCGCTCACCAACCGGTTTATCCCCGCCACATACCTATGTGCCTGTCCTTAGCCAGTCACCCTGTAGTCCAGTGGTTGTCGTTGTTTAATTAGTCATTTTTTGGTTATTTGTTCACCATTTTTTCATTAGATTAGGTCGATTGTCGTGTTTTATGTACATGTATAGTTTGGACGTTTTACAGCTTTCCTTATGGTATGGACTCTGGTCATTGTCGAAAGCCGTAATGGGACCTGTGCAAGTTTGGACTCTACTGTCATTTGGTGAGTCTGTCTCATGGACAACCATGCCACATTTCCCTTTACCAATACTCAGTGTTGTATTTATAATGACTGTTATTACTTAGATATTTACCAAGACTGTTATATTTTAAGTGCTACATGTATATACCTAAGTGGTGTTATTTACCGGTAGATATTATCCAGACTGTTGTATATAAAGTGACCGTTACATGTCTGATATTTCTTAGACATTTACTCAGACTTCTGTATTTAAAGTACCATTTACCTGACTGTTGTTATTTAGATAATTATCAAGACAGATGTATTTAATGTTACATATACCTGATTGTTGTTAGTAAGACATTACCCACACTTTTGTATTTAAGGTGACATAATTGTTGTTTCTTGACATTTACCCAGACATATGCCTTAAATGTCATTTCTCTGACTGTTTTATTAATGTTTGATACATTTACATGACTGTTGTTTTTGTCTTATTGTTGTATTTAAAATGATTGTTGTTACATAGACATTTACCCAGACTGTTTTATATTGAAATTTCTCTATTTTTAGACATTTTCCCGACTTTTTTTATTGATACATTTACTTTCAAGACTGTAGGTACGTAGACATTGTCTTTAGGTATTTATCCAGACTGTTATTTTCAAACGACAATAGCCTGATTATTTTAGATAACCCACACTTTTATATTCAAAGTGACATTTACCTGACTGTTGTTATTTAGATTCTTACCCAGACCGTTATATTCAAAGCATCATTTACCTGACTTGTTGTTTTAGACATGAACCCACACTTATATATTCAAAGTGACATTTACCTGGCTGTTTTTATTTAGATATTTACCTACACTGTTATATTCAAAGTGACATCTATAAGACTGCTGTTATTTAGATTTTTACCAGACTTCTTTTTAATTTAAAGTGATTGTTGAGACTGTTGACTTTTTACTGTAATTTAAGTGACTGAAGTTACTTAGATATTTACCCAAATTATTGTATTTATTGTAACATTTACCTTGGTTGATGTTTTAACAGGTATCCTGACTTCTACATTTTATTGATGATAACACAACACTTTTGTTAATTGTGATATTCATTTTGTTGTATTTACTTTAGAATAACTGTTTGAATTTGATTGATTGATTGATTGAATGTTGCTTAACGTCCAGTGGCAAATATTTCATGCATATTCAGGACATATAAGAGCACATAAATGAGTGATGATGAATAAATCCTGTTTGTACTAGACTGACACTGTGAGCTAGATTTTTCATGTGCTAGCAGAAAGACATGCCACTTTACCAAGACACATTATTCTGACTCTGGGCCGACCATTCTTCGCTCTTGTTCCTTAATGAAGCATGCTCAGTGGAGAAACAGCAAATACCAATTTTAATATGGTTTGACCTGGCTGGGGATAAAAACCACACAACCTTCTGCACTTGAGGCGAGCAGACTAACTATTACACTACCGAGGTGAATTGTTTGATTGTGATAAGATTTGGTATGTTGTTAAAAAAAGTGTTATATGTACTGCAACACACAATCTGACTGTGATAAACCAAGCTGATACTGACTGTTTGTGTTATCTGACTGTACTAAAAACAATCATATTCAAATTGTAAAACAAAAAAGTGATTGTCCTTGATCCATTGTAAAAAACCACACACTCATATAATTAAAAATTTAATGGTCATAATTATTTCATATTTACAGTTTTAATAAATCAAAGACATGGTACAACAATAACAATTATAATAATAAATTCATAATCTATATGTAATGTAGTGAAAAAATTACAACATTCCATATCATAATGCAATTTGTGAATGAATTATACAATATTTATGAAAAATGTAACAAACTTGGGAAAATGCAGCAGTTTCAATAAATTGGCAGTTTTTTCAAACTATGGTATGAATCATGTTTATCACACAATAAAATGGTTGCACAGACAGACAGACAGACAGACAGACAGGGTGATTCATTTATACCCCTAAAATTTGTTTGCAGGTGTTAAAATTATCAAGTGAAACAACACAGTAGTTTAAGCCAAGCATTTTCAGTGAAATTTTCATGTTTAACAAAGGAGTTTAACAGGGGTAAATACTTATTAGCCTAAGTATATCACCAATAGCACTCCTGGAATAATAAATATGAGATCCATTCAACAATTCTAGACATCCCTAAAATAAAGATACAACCCATATATAGAGACAGTATTTATAAAGCACTATTATGTTTTTTATTTGGGGCCATTTCGACCATTTCACAATGAGTGGTACTCCATCCTTGTTGAAGGCCTTCTGGTGACCTCTAGATTTGTAAATTCTCTCTGTTTTTCTTATGGTTGCAGATCAGTCACTCTGACATTAATACCCCAAATCTTTTCATTTTCATATTAAACTATCTTCAAAAAGGGGCACAAAAATTATATACAGAAAAACAGGCACAGGTAATATTTAAAAAAAGATACAATCCACATCTTGCATAAATTTATTAAATATTCAAAAGCCAAATTTACTGTAACTGTATGTAAATATGACCACTTTAGAACTTTAAAACAGAGTCAACGGATATGATTTGTAGGATATCAAACCACTAGACAGAAAATGAAACCAAATGAAACGATTGATAGACAATTACATGCTGACCAATAATCAATATGGATAAAGTATATTATTTGTTCATTATCTATCAAATTACATATTCTAATAACTGACATTTACGTAAGTAAACAATAATCAATTACTATGGAAATAATTGTTTTGAATATAACATTTCAGATTAATAAGCAATGGTGATTTGACTCTTACTAATTTAACAAAATATCATATAATAATAATATATTGAAATCATTAGGCTTGACTTTCAGTCACTGTTGACATTTTAACAAAGATGCATGAATAATGAGAAATGGTGGAATGACTCAATGTTTTGGGACTCTTTTTCAGTTTTTCTTAGTTTGGGTGACAAATGACCTTGTTTTCAAATTGTTTTTTCTGCTCCACATTAATCCAAAATCAAGGCCTCAGGAAAAAGGTGTATTTTAAAGCAATGCTGCCCCAAGACCTTGAGGTGGTCTCATTTTGAAACATGACTAGTTTCATTGAAATTCAGCCAATGGTTTAGAAAAATGTGGACAGACCAAAAGAAATAAATCATCAATTATTAGAAGGTTTTATGAATCAGTATTGCTATATACAGTCAAACTCACCTTAGTGGTCACATCTTTTAAACAGCCACATCATTTTTAAAGCCACTTTTTATTGTATATGATTTCATCATTAAAGAAATTTATTTAAGAGGTCACTTGTCTGAAATGGCCACCTTGTTCTCTTCCTGAAGGTGAACTTTTAATACAAGTTTGAATGTATTTTCACTACTAAAGGTCAATACATATTACCAGTTTCATCTCCAGGAGATTTATGAACTTTTCATTCACCAGTGAAAGAGTTTGAGTATATTTTCACCAAACAGTAGAAAATGTAGACCTACCATAAAGAGAAACAATTTCTGGCAACAAAATAGTCATGTACAAGTCATGTTCTAGTTGGCTTAAACAATTTTCAAAGATAAAATTTTCATTAAGATCAAATCTCCTATTAATGCCAAATTTATTCTATTTTGAAATATCTAGTGAAGCAGGACTCTGAAAATCAAACCTTCTCCTTATGACTAAGATCATTCAGCCAAACCCTATCTTGCAATGAAAAATAAATTTCATTTGACATAATATAACCAATACCATTTCATGAAATAAAAATAACCAAAAAGATTCTATATGTACACATAATTTTCCATAAATTAATTATTTTGATAATTTACATCTAAATTGCACTTGCTAATGAGACAGTAATCAAGAAAAAGCTGCTAATGTGAATCAATTAATCCTTTGTAATTCAAAGAGCTTAGTAAAAATATTTTATACAGAAATTCTAAGCCATTTCTTTGATCTAAGTTTCATTTGGGAAGCATTGAATTATAAAACATAAGAAGCAAAGGAGAAAAACAAATAAAAAGGACTTAATATTAAAATTTATGATAGTAAAGCTTTCAGTTTCTTTAACAAAAAACATTATGGATGAGACAAATCTACCAGTAGCGGTAGATCTGTTATGTAATATATGGTGACACATTATTTTGTTTTGTTGACTTTGTTTCTCTTTGATTTTAATAAAATATTGTACATGCCAATTATCAAGTACATGTTATGGTGGATTTACTCTAACAATTGGGCAAACATATCTCTGACTCCTCTTTTATTTTGTTTTGTAGACTTTTATTCTCTTTGATTTAAATAAAATATTGTACATGCCAATTATTAAGTACATGTTATAGTGGATTTACTCTAAGATTTGGGCCAACATATCTCTGACTCCTCTAATATTTTGTTTTGTAGACTTTTATCCTCTTTGATTTAAATAAATTGTACATGCCAATTATCAGTACATGTACATATTATGGTGGAATTACTCTAAGATTTGGGCAAAAAAGAACAGCAACTCCCTTATTACTTTTCCTATAATGATGAATGAACAGGTGATTTCTACTTCATCTTCACTAGTCAAGGGTTTTTGCCAATGGTGAATACAAGGGTAAATCCGAGTGAAACCTTTGGTTAGCAATGTTCCTACATATGAGACTGTTGTTTGAAAAAGTAGTATTGTTGTCCTGCTGATGAAAAAAAAAATATCCACAATTCCCCTTTTTAAACTTTCATTTCTGGGAAAACCTAATTTTTTGTTTTTTGCTATTCTGTGGATATGGACAAATTGAAGCTACTATTTCACTTGAGATTTTTCAAAATATGTGTTCTTACAACAATGTTCGTCAGTTTTATCATCCTGAAGCTGGTTCAAAGACAGTTCAATAACACAAGAGTTTGACAAGTATTAAATATTTTTTCCTCAAATAAAAAAAATATACACAAGAAATTGCTTGACACAGTTATATGACTAAATCCATGATCATTTTTGACAGCCATTTTCCCCAAAACTGGAGGAACTATCGACGCAATTTTCACACAAAGAATGATTTGGAAAACCCCCATCAAAATTGGATAAAAAATAAAATTTTCCATATAATGTGAAATTGACTTATATGCACATTTTAACATAATTTATCTCACAAATCTGTTTTCATCACAGAAAGCTCCCATTCAGCTGAATCTAATGAAAAAAAACCTGATCAAAATCGGATGAAAAATAAAAATGGCTTATCTACTCCAAAACTGTCCTTTGTCACCCTTTGAACCTTTTATACAAAAATCTATAAATGCTACAAAAAAATTGCCTAAGAATTTTTATTGCATATATCGTAAGAATCATTTAAATTGGGTGAGATACAAAAAGTTTTAAATTAGGGTGTAGATATTTTTCAACCCTATATATAAATAACAGTAGGAAATTGGTCATGGCACATGTAGCTGATAAATTTTGCTAAGTCATGGAGAATACAAGAAAAAAACCAATTAAATGAGACAAGAATGGAAAACATACATTAAACTATAAGAAGACCCTCTTAAGTCTCTCCCCTCAAAGGCAGTTGGGGCTAGATCACCCAAAATCAATACCAACATTTATCTAGACCAAAATCAATGTCTCAAAATATTAAAAATAATTGGTTAACTGGAACAAAAATTATCATGTGGAACCAACCTGTTTACAGACGCCAACGCCGACTGTTTCATCCCATACAACGACTGAAATTTTTAGTGGTTGTTTTAAATTATCTCTTTTCTCTCAATATATGTAACCTGGTCAAGGGAAAAAATTTTAAAAATGTTTCTCGTTATACATGTTGATTTATGATGTCCTACTAAATGGGTGCATAACTGGAATAGGACTTCAATAAAATCCCTTTTCTCAGTGTTAGCAATATTGAAGAAATTGAAATTTCAATATTTTGCTTTATGCTGTTATAAACAGAAAAACAAATTTAGTATATGTACAATTATTTTGAATTTTACGGTTACCAGAAGTCATAGCGCTATACAGAAATGTTTTAATGACCTATGATTGGGATTGATTTGTCTCTAATTCAGTAAACAACACAAAACACGACTTCAACATTGAATGATTGGTACTTAAAGGGGGACCCACAGTACAACTCAAACTGATAATATTACCTTCAGACCAAATATCAAATCAATCCAACATACACTCACCAGGAAATCTTTGACAAAAAATTAAGGGACATATGGACAAAAGTAAAACTTAATGCCCCTTATTGCATTAAGGCTAGGGGCATAAAAATTATATCTTTTGTAGCTTATACTAAAGGAAACTATTGAAAGACAGTATTGCTGTAGAGGAGTTATGGTTAAATTTATCAAAACAACAATAAACTTTTGACTGTAAAAGCATTCCTGTTACTTTGGGTGGACAATAATCTTCCTGCTAAAATAATGTTCTAGAACAATTAAATATGACTTCAGAACTTTTGTATCTTCAGCTTTCATAGGCTCATAAGCTGTTCTAGAGAAGAAAACCATTTCAGAAAAAGGATCTAAAGAATAGTGAAAATTAAATTGATCCATGATTGAAATATATAAAATCAAAGTCATGATGCACATACATAAATACAACTTTTTCTATTTTTAGTAATGGCAGCCATCTTGGTTTGGGGAGCTGTTTGTTCTTGTCTCTTGTTTGAACATATTTTGATGAATTCACCAACATTCGAATACTGTATATATTATATGTCTGACCACAGGACGGCTTTTTTCTGTTTGTCAGCACTCAGTACATACTGTCCTGAAGGATGCCAGGCACAGGCTAACACAGCATTGCTGAAAAATAAATTGACATGTCTCATGAACATATTTTCTCGATGTTGAAGAAAATATGATAAACCCTCTTAAAAATTACCTCTTCCTAACCTCTTGATATATGCTGCTTAAGATTTCAGGATTTTGAATTTTTCTCTTTTTTCACCCAAGTGTATGTAATTATAAAATACATTAAATCAGCATACCTGTTAACCATTCCACTTTAGGAGGGAGAATCCCTCTTTTTTATTGATTTTGGGTAAATTTACCACTTTGATGAGAAAGTCTCCCATTTGGGAGACACCAATATCCTTCTTTCACAAATTTACTACCACCAAATCTCCCTCTTGAAATATTGCACTCATCAACTTTTTTAAAATAAAATATTCCCTGAGAGGCAATCCACAATTAATTAAAGCTATTGTTGTACTAATTGCCCAAAATTTGATTAGAAATCATTAGTAGAACAATGAGATATCATAGAATTTATATCTTTGTTTTATCTGTGTAATTGGATTTCTAGCAAAATTATTTTTTTCTTTCTGCAAAAAAGAGTTGTCACACAAAATCTCCCACTTATAAAATATGAAAAGAGGGAAATCTTCCTCTTTGTTTATTCAAAAGGATGTGACATGTCAATAAGCAGCAAAAAATATCAAGAGGTCAGAAGACGTAGTTTTTAAGAGATTTTACCATATTTTCCTTAACATTTATAAGAAACAAGTCTTTTGTTCGAAGAAAGATCACATAAAAAAAATGCCCAAAAGAAATAACATGATGTCAAACATGTTTGAAACTTCTTTTTGAAAAGCTGAGAGAATCTCATGACATACCCAACTCTATTTTGGTATATCCTAACCAGTACACACGCTTTTCTTATAAGAGTTTTTCAAGGTGATATAAGCATAGGGATGATAAATAATGACCATTCGTAAGACTTATGACCTTTAGTGAAACATTCCCCTGGTGCTTAATATTACAGCATCTGGGAAGAAAATTTTTTAACAACCACATATGACTGATTCACAGCAAACAAAATCCATTTTTGTAAATATCCTTTCACGATTTTTGCATTTTGAATTTAATAACTTATAACATCAGCTACTGATCTAACAATATAAATCACCTGTGTTCTTTCAGATTTCTTTCTACTTTTCTCTTTTCAATGTTCCAGATAAAGACATTTCCATCATGTGATCCAGCCATAGCATAGCTACCATCAGGGCTAAAAATACAATAAATTAATATAAAGAAATTTACATCATTAGATTTGGCCATAGCATAGCTAACATCAAGATTAACTCAGTTGCTTCGCAAGCAAAAAATGATACAAATGTAGCCCTTTGACAAGTGAAAGTTGAACACTATGGTAAGTGTGGACACAGTATTATGACTGACCCAATCTTAATATGCTGGACACAGTATTAAAATCTGTTTACAGGCTACTGAAAGTTCTCAATGAGATGAAACAAATGCAGAAACCCCATCAACGTCCCTTCAATCCCTTTAGTATTTAAAACAGTAAATACAATCAAGAATTGTTTAAAGAAACATCTCTGGAAAAAAAAACAATCAGAATTGGATAAAAAAAAATTTCTATATACTGCTATATTGCATTTTGCAGCTACTTTGACCCTTAACATCTCGAAAACAGAAATGGAGAAAATCTGTTGACATACAACAGAATGCTCTCAATGAGACAAATCAAATAAAAAAAACCGCAATGTTTTGGATATATGTCACATGGACAATCATCTTTACAGGTATATTGATTAGTTTTCCTCCTCAAGGTGAATACAAAGAAAAAAAAATGCCATCAAAACTGGATACAAAATAAATAATGTACATCAAAATAAAAGAAAAACATCTTTCAGTCCCTCCACAAAACATCGGTAGGGCAAGGTCACTCAAAATCAATATCCATATTAATCTAGACCAAAAATCAATGTCCCAAACTATAAAAAGAATTTTTTAACTAGATCGAACCTGTCTACAGACACCAATCTCAATGACACCAGCACCATACCCAAATAAAACCACATTTTTAATAAAGCACAGTGAAGTAAGATAAAGACAGTACCATCATGTGACCCAGCTACAGTAACGCTATCATCATAGGGCAAAAATGTCAACAAATTTCTACTATGTTAACTTTTCACAATTAATTAAATTTAACCAGTATGTCCAATGCTTACAGAATTATCACATTCCGTTATAAGAAATTATTTTTTCACGTTTTCAGTTTAAATGCTTACTATTTGAAAGGTATAATTCTTTTCTCTTTTAAAAGTAACTTTCTGATATTTTAAAACTGTCTAAAGGAAGATCTTGAATTTTATATTGTTTTGGAAGATAAAACTGTTTAATGTCCATTTCTGAATTATTGGTAGTGACAAAAATTTTCAGGTAGGTGAAGTGTGGAGAACATATTTTTAAAATTAGATTGATTTTATAGCCATCATGACCACATTGTGTAACCACTGTCTAATGCCATTATATATCAGTATCAGAAATGATTTTGCCGGCATAGACATCTAATAAAAGAAAAAAACCCTTTCAGTTCTTCCCCAAAAAAGATTGGGGCTAGAAACCAACCTTTATTTACTACCAAAAATTAACGTCCCAAAATATTAAAAGGATCAGTCAACAAGAGCAAAAGTTATCATGCAGAAACCAACCTGTCTAAAAAAGCCAGTGCCGACAATGACACCCATGATGATGACACCAACAACAGTGCCATACCATAATATGACCTCAATTTTTTTCGGTTGTATAAAAAAAATGGAAATGGGTAACTAAGAGCCATATTTTGTAGATGAGAAAAGAAACAATATGCGAAAAATCCTGCTCCAAAAAAGCTAAATTCATTCTAAACAGAAAAAAATCATGCCTGTAGTCTGCTGGTTATCATCTCAGATAATACAACCATAACATATCAGTCACCAAAACCAGCTAATTTCCCTTTTATAACCAATATGCAAATTAACAAATATAAAAGTATAGAATTCAATTATGGACATTTTAAAGGTTGAGACAGAAATTATCAACATTATCTCAATAAGCCTACAAGGGGGAGAGCTGTGATATAGACAATTATTTTGAGTCAAAACCTTTCAAATGTCTGATATTCCATTAATTAGAAATGTCAAAACTTATGTCAAGTGACTATTTTCATGATATTTTTTAGTATTATTGGAGTCTATGACTGGAAATATGGAACAGCAAGATTATGATGTACTAAGGCATGGACCATTTGATTTTCTAGGGAAGGTCTGGGATTTGCATGCAGACAGAATTTTTTTTGTATAGTTAATGTTAAGAAAGTTTCATTGAAAAATTAATTTTTTTACAATTGAGAGACAGTGGGCCAGAATATTCCTTTCTCTCCAGATGCTTTGCAGATTATTTTTTGGACAAAAATCAGGGTCAGACCCTCCCCCACAGAAAATCAAATGGTCAGAGACTAAATGATGAAAAAAATAATAGACAATGTATAGATAAACATACCTGAACACGGCTCTTGACCAATCACAGCTCACATTAAAATGGTCAGCACTATAAAAATAACCAAAATAAATTTAACATTATAGTCTATATGTAACAAGTCATATCTATTTTTGTACTTGGAATGAAACCTATAAAATTTATAATAAGAGTCTTAAAAGCCAAGAAAAGAAATCCTCTTACGGTTTTGGGCCATAATTCAACCACATGATTCTATAAAGATTTAATTTGCAGAAGCTAAGTTTGCAATATGACATCAACAAAGATCATTGAACTTCGGAAATACTATTAATCTACATCAATCTATTGACAATTAAAATAGGGTTTTAGAGAAATATTACATTTTCTAAAATAAAGATAAAAAAATCAGGATTTTGTTGAATTTTTACACAGAGATGCTTTACCAGTGCAGCATGATATGACTGCAGCACATTGAAATGTAAAAGGTGAACAAATGAACAATTGGGTAAGTGTGGACACAGTATTTTGATGGACACAATAATGTGCTGGACATAGTAATATGACTGGATAAGTGACCATGTTGACCACATTTTTCTTAAAACTTGTGTTATTTTTGTGGCATTTTTTAAAAGGCATGATTTGGAAAAAAACCCATCAAAATCAGATGAAAAATAAAATTTTTCCACATTATATGATATTGCATTTTCCCCCACTTTGACACATTTACGCTCAATAATGGTAAGAGATAGAGAAAATCTCAAGGAGACAAAGCAAATGAAAACGGAGGCGCTTCACAAGCACATAATACGACCGCAGCACGTAGAATGTGAAAGGTGGACAAAAGATCTTTTAGGTAAGTGTGGACACAGTATTTTGCTTGACACAATAACGTGTTGGACACAGTAATGTGCTGGACACAGTAAAGTTCTGGACACAGTAAAGTGCTGGACACAGTAAAGTGCTGAAC
>JAULBM010087410.1:0-19393 GCA_032357055.1 Geukensia granosissima | reverse complement strand
ATAATAAAATAAAATAAAATGATAATCAAACATAACAACTATCGGCGAAATAACCTTCATCATAGTTATATTTATTTCTTGCTGAAAACCTTTTTACCAATATCAGATTTAATTTTTCCTACTGTAAACTCACGATTTTTATGTGGAAATATTCTTGATTTCTCCCGCTTTTAGGGCAGTTAATCTACTAGTTTCGTGTTTGTTACTAGAATCAGAATTTTATTATTAAGAGGGCTGCTCTTGTCACGTTAACTACTAAAAGGATACAACAAATCAAACCCTAAATTCACCCCTTAAATTTAATGGTCGCCAACATAAATTGGTTGATCCCTATTTCAGATAGTTGTATTGTTAACCAGGCTAAACAATAAACAATTTCATGACAGAAACCGGAGCAAACAGGATTGGTTTATCCTTTCGAAGAACTCTCTTGTCTTTATGGCCAAGACATCTTTGGACTTGTATACAATACGTTGATATAATTTTATTAATACTAACAATATTTATAACAATAATTCATTTAACACAAGAGATTAATTGTTTAAGTATGAACTCTTCATCGAGATCATAAATAAATGATATAAATTAATTGCACTTTCTTATACATAGTGATACAAACTTGATTGAGCTAACAAGTAGACTCTTGTCACACGAGTGTTATAAATATAGCACGAGTTATATTCAAACGTATAATGTTCCACGCAAAAATATTCATAACATTACCATTGCACATGATTTTAACTCATTTTTTCATAATCAAATACAACTCAATTTTATACAAATTGAAATGTTTAACACCACACATACGTTCAGACATTTTTACGATGTATAAAGTAAAAGAAATATCGTCCAACGCAAATGCAGCTTCATATAACTTTATACAATAAATATATATACTTCTCATAATTGGCCGACTTAAGGTAAAACCCTATCAAACAAAAGTCAGACCAAAACTCTCAAGTATCGAGCGGTTGACATTATATCTCAACACAAGTCCGCAGTCTGAGAAACCATCTACTGTGCATGAACAGTTTTTCGAAATAATGGAATTGCGTGGCGTTTAGTTTTTCCCAATAAATAAATTGAATATAGTTTTCAGCAAAATTCTGAATTATTTTTTTTAATTGATCCATCTGCCTAATTAAAAAAAGGAGGAGAGAAAAAAGTATAGATTTTAAAAGGGTCGAAATATTTATCCAACCCTTTTCCCAAGTCAAGGGTTTTTGGTCTACCGTGGGTATCGTAGTGGACCAAAAAGGCTCGACTATGGAAGATATTATACAACAGTACAGCTTCTGGATAAATGTTATATATTTGTTTGACCTCGTTCTGCTTCTGGATAAATGTTGACGCCCTTCTGTGAATAACAAAGTTTTTTGCCAAGCAGGACCAACTGAAGGTTTACGTTTGTGAGAAACAAAGATTCCATCAGATGCATTGTCAGTGTCATCACACCCGGTGAGATCTTTATATACATGTAAGGAAGCGAAAAAAAACACAAAAAACAAAGTACCAAACAGATAGGAAATATCTACAAACACGGCAATCCCGAGAACATAAACAAGACGGATCGTGACACAGTGTACAAATAAGACTACAAACAAGCATACAACTATTAACAAAGTGGACCCCACCAAAAAAACCGGGATGAACTCAGGTGGTACGGAAGGGTAGACAGTTCCTGCTTTTTTTAAACACACCCATCGCATTGTCCTTTTCCAAACCGGTATTAGTCATATCAGAATAAAGGGGAACGTTTACTGGATGGTTTGATGAAACGTAAGCAGATATGCAAGCAACCACCAGAAAAGCAAATTACAATGTTTCCATCGGCATGGAACCGAAACATAATGTGTACATTGTACCTAGCTAGTATAGTGCTGTCACATGCACTGAAACCTTGAATTATTTTAGTGATTTCTTGCAGATTTTAAATGTAGCGCACATTTATTTCATTTGCTTGAATTCTGTCATCATGAAATGAATAGAAATATGAATTTTTAATAAGCTGCGTGTACCAATGTACATTGTAGTGAAAATAAAAATGAAATAAAAAGATGGTAATTGACTTTCGTTCTTGAATAAAGCAGTACCTTGCTTGCAGCAAAAATGAATGATCTCCTGTTCTTTATTTTATATCAATCAATTGCTGAGTGCAGTTTTTGAGCTGTATGTTTATATTTTTTTCTCTCATTTGAATATTATCTTTGAACAATTTACAGTGAGAGATTATATCCCTGACATACCTACATTTGAGATCACTTGTATAGTAAGCTCAGAAAAACCGTGTTGACTCTTTGATTTTAACGTTTAAACACCGTGATAGTATAATTCCTAAGTTAGTTATTAAGTGAATATTAAATGACACTGTTCATTATCTTGTTGTTAACATGTTTTAAATGCTGATTGTTTGTTATTCATTAAAATGCTTTTAACATATTGTCATACAACACTATATGTTGTTAAGTCTTCATTTCAACCATTAATCAAACATTTTCATCTTTTGTAGAAAAAGTTATTATATCAGATGGCGTTTGTGTTAGACATGTCCGTCAGATAGCGTTTGTGTTAGACATGACCGTCATCTACCTCCTTTGGTTTATTTCCATCTTCCTTATCACCCACATAGCTTGGATTAGTATAACCAACTTCTGGAACAGTCTTTTCATCTCCCTCCTTTTTCTCATTGTTGTCTGTCTCTTCCGTCTTTGATTTTGTTTTAGTTTCTGTCTCATTTACAGTTTTTACTACTGGTGCATTCTTGACATCGCCTTTTATGTCTGTTGTATTTACCATTCCTCCTGATGCTACCATCTGTGCAAGATAAGTTGATATATCCACCTGTTTTCCATTGTCTACCACGTAAACACCCTTTCCAGATTGTAGATTGCCTTGGGAGTTTGGTGCATATTGTGATGACGCAATCTGCTGTCTACTTGAAACGTTTACAAGGGCCTGAATTAATTCGCGAACAATTTCTCCAGATTCTGCACCACCAACAGGACTGTTTGATTCACCTTTTCTATGATGTCTTGAGAAGGATGTTTCCGATATGGTTTTCTTCATTTCCATAGACTGACCATAATCTTCAACGTGACTAATGACACTGGACACATCGCTGTCGTTTCCAGCACCGTAGTAACTGTCGTTACTTACTTGGCGACTTACTCCTCGTTTAGTTGTTCCTCTCGACTGTGATGCACTTGATGACGAGGACGGTTTTACGTCACAGCAACACAGCAACCAAGGCACACGTTTGTTGAGAGCTTCTCTGAATTTGGGATGACTGAAAGCATAAACAATTGGGTTATGCATAGCCGCAGCTTTCGCTAACATAACAGGAAACTCAGAGACATACGGTGTCACCCACTCTGCTGGTCCAAACTGTCCAATTAAGGCTACAATTGCGTAAGGACTCCAAGACAACAGATACAAGAAAACAATCATCATCGCTATTTTTGCAATTCTAACTTCAGCTTTGGTTTTTTCTTGATTAGCGCGAATGTCCTCCACTTTCATTTTCTTCGCCATTTTTAACATATCCTTGTCGTGTTTCTTGATTGCTTTGTAAATGAGAGCATAAGAACCTACGATGACGATGAGAGGGAAAACAAACGCGCCGATATACATTCCGAAAATATAAGCTCTCATGTGTGGCTCTCTGCTTACGTAATCAAAGGTGCATGACGTTTGGAAGCCCTCTGGAACATATGCACCCCATCCAAAAATCGGAGGCACGGCCCAAACAAGTGACCAGATCCAGACACATACGATCATCATAAATGCTTTCCTTTTAGTCATATATTGTGCAGCTTTCAGTGGTTCGGCTATGTTATAGTACCTGTCAAGTGATATTGCTGCTAACGTTATGATTGACATCAACCCAAACAAACCACCAATAAAACCGTACAGCTGGCAAGCTGAAAATAAAGTCATTTCTTAGTTCAGATATATGTTTAAAACTAGTTAACTCAAATATTAATTAATTACGTGTAATTGGTTCTATTGCAGCTGATAAGAGCAAACTGCTTGAAATGTACATATAGCATACCAAAAATTCTCCATTTTTATTCAACATTGGTAATTTTGTATTTTGAAACCCCTGGGTAGATGCGTCAGCTTCTTTTGCTTTGTTTATATCTTGGACTTCCTATTTATTGGTTCTAATGCTACTGATGAGATATTACTCCTTAAAATGTACAAATGTACATATAGCATACGAAAATTATCCATGTTTATTCAACATTGGCAATTTTAGATTTTGTCTACTAATATATACTCGGATACAATTACTTTTTTAACCCTTTTGTTTTTTCTGATGGTATTTTTTAAAAACCTTTTGCAATTGATGAAAAAGAAGTTTAGCATCTGCAAACTTGATTAATCCAAGAACATGAGATTTGAAATTTTAAGTTTATAGGTATTACCTGCATCTCCCCACATCCACTTCTTGTTAAACGCTGATATTGTGAGTAAAGGGAATCCATTGACAGCAGAAAAGATCAGATCACTCAAAGCTAGATTAATGATGAGCATATTCGAAGGTGTTTTTAAATTGGGTGTCCTGAAAAATAGATTCATTTGTTTTTTTAACACATCATGGCTTGCATTTAGTGTTATGAATTCCTGTATTAATGCATGGTATATATGTATATGTTCTAAATGATCCTAGTTTCCCGTCATTCTACAATCGAGAGAGTTGAACATTTAAGTTTCCAGCCATGGGTAAAAATTTGAAGGTCTGACCACCAAAAAAAACTGTTGTCAATGTTTTAACGAACAAAAGTTTCATTTATCTAATTCTTCAATAGAGATATTTTTCTTAATATTATCTGAAATCCTATCCAAATCTATAGTGGCGTTGCAAATTATAAGTGATGTTGATAACCAGTGCAGGCGGTTTGATAATCATTAAAAAAAACAATCGAGCTGCGTGAAAACCGCACATATAAGAATAACAAACGTATTAGGGAAAACAACTCGTACTTACGTGCTGAATATCCATATCACAATTGAATTGCCGATTATACCAGTGATACCAACAAAGGTGATATAAACGCCGATCGCATAGTGCCATTCATCTGGTACCGGTTCAAACTGCTTCCAGTGTGGATGGATGTAATAACCATATGTGTCGTAGATGGACGTGGTGGTATTGATGGCATCGGTGGTTTGACTGTCTGGTAATATAGTTGTACCTTTAAATACAGATATTTTGATTGATTGATTGCTTTATTGTCGCTTAACGTCTAGCAGCACATAGTCCATGCATATTCAGTACGAGAACAAGTTATCAAACAATAAATCATAAATTTGATGGGTTGGGGATCAGGGCCGGGAAAAGTTTCTAGCAACAGGAAGCCAAATTGGGACTGTTTGGGTAGGGGCGGTAAATGTAGCCTAAGCTACTGGCCACCAACGAACACAAAGCTGTGTCAAAAGAGTATTTAACGCGCTGAGAGCGTAGCATTGTCCGAAAACGGTACAGACTGTTTTACGTGTACGTCACCTCCGAATGACGTTGGATCCCACCCAACCAACGGACGCCCATTTAGTAGGGGTTTTACCTGTAGGCGGAGAAACTGAACGGCCTATATCTATACCTCAGCCGCCTTCGGGGGGGGGGGGGGAGGGGTAGATGGTTTAGTTAAACACACCCAATTTGTACACAATAAAAAAATATTTCATTCCATTCTTTACATAACTTCAAGCAATTAACTGAAAGTTAATATTTGCACTAAAACATGTGCGTAAATCAAATACCGACGAAAATAAAAATTAGAATAAAAACAATGACTAAATATAAAGTCTATTGTTAGAATGAGATCAGATGTTTTTGATACAAAATGCTTAGTCAGATAGATCTCCAGATTAAGTTATTTCTTAAGAGTTGGTTGTATGTCGCACCACAGGGGACTGATAGTTCAGTTACAGAGGCATGATAACAGTTTCCACACGTTTCTAGATTATGTTACACAAGCCAATTTATTCAATAACATGTTTTCTGTTTTGTCATAAAGATATGCAAAGCTTAAATGAGAAAGATATTAAATAGAACATTAAAATACAGCCATGTTGAATAGATATGGTGAATTTTTATATGCTATATTTGCATTCCACGGAGTCGCATGTCATTGTAGCATTAGAACCAATACATACGTAGCCCGAGATTCCAACATAGTACAAGAAGTCCTCAAATCCAAAAATAATCGAAATAAAAAGCCTAATCGATCTACAGGGACAACTATACTGTGCAATATGTCTCGAAGTCTTTCTATATTTTATTTCAAATTCCCAAATATATGGAAGTTCCTTTTTTGCTCTAACATTTTGTTTTATTTTTATAATCTTTCAAGCTAACCAATGTTGAATAAATATGGCTAATTTCTATCTGCTATATGTACATTTCAAGGAGTAATCACTCATCAGTAGCATTTCACCAAAACATAGCAAGTCCGAGATCCAATCATAGTAGAAGATAAAAAATGCCTTTTTAAACCAATCAAGACGCCCAGTTTAGAAGAAGTACTAAAATGCAATCAAATCTAAATAGTAAGCCAAATCTGTGTGCAGGGACAACTACAAAGTGCAATACTTTTCAAAGCCTTTCCGTATTTTCAGTCCTTTAGAATTAACACAAATTCAGCATATTCTGTTAAACATTATTTAAAAAATTTCATGATTTTCATTATTTCATTTCAGATTTCATGCAATAATGTCTGAATTTAGCATAAATTGAAACTCAGACTATGTTGCTTTGAATACTATTGCATTTAAACACTATTTACAAAATATTACAGAAACCATCCATTAAAAAATAAAAGTACCACCCTCAGCACATTTCATGAACATGAAAACTGTTTTTGGTATGGAATTTCCAATAGTTATTTGTTTTTGCCTTTAAAATTTTTATAATGAATTGTGCATATAGCATACCAAATTTGTCCATATTCATTTAGCATTGGTAAATTTGTATTTCGAAACCACTTCGTCATTATCTCTGGGTGGTGGATCATGCCCCCTAGGGTATTCACCAGCCTAGTAACTTTTTTCTTACATGAAATTAATCAAACAAGGTTTTAAAGAAATTTGCAGCACATATTTATTCAACATTGTAATATCAACTATATATTAATTTTGTATACACTGTTGTATAAAGATTAAAAAAATCTTTGCATTACACGTCAATAAGTTATATGTTACTCTATGGGCCTTCTTTTTGTAAAAAACCCGCCCAGAGAGTTATCTCCTTTTCACATTTTTAATCCTGTAAAGACTTTTCTTTTCTTTCAGTTAATACATGTATATATTTGAAAACAATAAAAAAAACCAAATGGTTTCTGTTAAGACTCAACAAGATTACTTTTTTTTGCAAAACAATTTGAGGTAAAAAAATAACGCCTTTTACTTTTCCAAAACGTCATTTAACAGGCAGTAAATACATTCTTAACAAAAACGCAACATAAAATTTCATGCAATTTCAAAACAGTTTTGGTGCGCATTTGAGATCAACAATTAACGTCGATCAAAATTGAATGAATATTATCTCATGTTTTGACTACTGTACAATCCCTAAAGACTGTTGTACTTCTTTAACTCACTCCTAATAAATGTGATGTATTAATATTCACAATGGAGAACAATTTAAATATAAAAAAGTAATATTTGAATTAAAGACTTTACAAAAGATCAGATCTAGACGTCTCCATAAGGAATAAAACGAGGGTAGAAACCCTCATGTATTTATAGTAATGGATCCCGAAATACCATCGTTGGTTTAAAGCAACCCATATGGAAACTAATTAAAGATTTTAAAGATATTTTAATGCTAAAATATGTTATTTGTAAAACTAAAATATTGAATTAAAACAATAAAGAGAGCAAATGAGTAAATTTGAATTTTGGAAAATTTTTAATACATGATTTTTGAAATAGAATTTATTATATGACAAATTGACATATTAAATATTGCAACAATTAATTTGTTAATCACTTTTAAGTAGTTAATGTATTGAACAGACCCAGTCCCGGTCGTTTATTTATTCTGTTTTAAATGAATGCTTTTACAGTTATAATTTTTAAATATCTCTTAGATGGAAATGGAAATGGAAAAACTCACCAGACATCCTCGATTGTAGCCACGAAAGTATCACATAAGTTTCCCTGCCCTTATATCAACCGGCATTAAATAGTATGTAACATCCATAAGAGGATAGGGGAGATCTGGGCGGTAAAAATAGGGATATAAGTTTAATCATCTACGACTTAATATCTGATTCTACTTGATATACCATTAATTGGATACGGATAATTTCAAGCCATACCAGAAGACTTTAGCATAAAGATAAAACAATTTGTTTTTTCCTTGACAATAAACATGTTTTGTTAGTATACTCCATGTCAAGCTTTTCTGGAGTGCTAATTTCGGGCTTTATAAAATTATATGTGCGTTTCCGCCTTTGTATTTATTATAAATCAAAAGAAAGAATTACCTCACGATTAACGGTACAGAACTAACACTGTGCAAAAGAGTTTTACATTCTATTATTTGCCCCTTAACTTTTCTACAGGGATTTAACATTAAGGGTTGGTCATTTTTGTTTTGGGCGGGAGCGCTGAAGGTTGACCAATATTGACCAATTGCGCACGTTTTTTTATTCGGAACCCCGCTTGCAATACATATCAGAAGACTTACATTTAAAATTCCGTTCAGGCGCGCCATTATGCATTTTGCAGGTTATTTAATACTAGTTAAATTACTTAATTAATACGCAGCTTTGACAATGTGTAGTCCCAGTCTCGTGCTAGCGCGTGCAATGAGCCACGTCCGGTAAACAAATGGCTAATTTTATAATTCCTGTAGATAATTAAAAACTCGGCGCAGCTTAAATATATCATGATAACTAAAAATTATTACTGCAGGTTATTTGCACTTTTTTTCAACCTACAAAATAAACACTTTTTTTTTTTATAAGAACACGATTTACAATTTTTCTTTCACAACCTTTGACACGCTCCAAGAAACTCTGACGTAGAGCATAGGTTGCAACGGGTACATGACATTTGATATTTTAAGCGCAAGAATAATTATGCAAGAAAAGAATAAAGAGACACTTTTTGCTTAGCAAAGTTGACAATTTTATCTTAATCTTTTAACTGCTAGTTTAGTCAATTTGATAGTTCGAATGTGAAAATCATGAAAAAAGCCCTACCGAAAACAACACAACTATGTCTCAATCCTTAATATTATTTTCGTACATTAAGGTTATGGTGTAATATTCTATATATCTAGAAAAAATAACACGTATTTATCCTGGAAAGTTAACACATCTGTTAATCTTGGTACCGAGCGCGGGACAGAGGGAGCTTACCCTTCCAGAGCACCTGACCTTCCTTCTGTTTAATAAAATAATTCTCGGAGTTCAAGAGTTTTTTTTTCATACTGTTTTAACCTTTTTGTCTGTTTCGAGTTTGTCTTGTTTTTTGGACTATTCACTTTGGATCTCGCGCATGGGAATTCTACGATGGACTTTCTAAAACGTCATTTATAAAGAATTTGATATACAAATTGAACTAGAGGCTCAATGAGCTGAGTCTCTATCGCTCACCTCGTATATATATATACAATATATATAATTACATAAATTATACAAATAAATCATCTACAATTTCGTATGAAGGTCGTCTTTGACTTTACTATCTTATCAATTACAGGACACAAACAATTTAAAGCATTCTAGTCAGGAAAAGCAAGAAGATCGCTAAGGTGGACACCACCCGGAAAAAAAGACCTGGTAGACCAAGAGGGACATGGCGGAGAACAGTGGAGGCAGAGATGAAAACGACTTGTTACACCTGGAACGCGATAGGTCACGTAGCAAAGAACAGAAGCGAATGGAGAGACCTTGTAGCCATCTTATGTGTAGACATACACGAAGAGGATTGAGTTAGTAAGTCAGAAAAAGTTCTCATTATTCTTATGATGATTATAAACGTCCACAGCAATCAATTGCGGACGATATAGTTATTAAAATAATGAATCTTCAGTGCATAAGGTGGTATTCAAGTAATTTCTTCAAAATTATGTTTTTTTTTATATATATATCTGTGAACCGATTTTTTAGGCTTGCACAGTGAACACATACGTGATATATGTTCTGCCTATCATCCGGAAATTAATGAGCAATATGCACGGTAAAACAAAACGAAAATCTGTTTAGTTACATATTTTTCCTAACAATCAACTGTATAACTGTAATTTACAGATACAGTAGTTAATTGTCCCCTTCAGATATGTGTTCTTTACCTGTCGGGGTTATAGAATATTCTGGACGACAAGTCATGTACATGCCGAATATGAGAGAACATGCATATTAAACGCCAAGATAACAGGAACGTCTCCACAAACAAAAAAATTGATAGAGGTCTTTGTAAGACGTTTAACAAGGGTATACCCGTCATTGTGTTGAGAACATCATAGATGCACATGTAAAATGGCATGTCTAATGACAAGATGTGGACAAATGAGAAACGAACTGAAACAGATGAATGCAACAGGTTAAACAGGATGCATTTAGTATAAAAATGAAAATGTCAGAGAGGCAGCAATCCAATCAGGAGAAAAACAGAGGGAATACAAATACACGCAGGATAGGTCATACAAGTTATTATTAAATTTATCTACAGAAGTTCTTCAATATAATTACAAAAAAAGAAATATAAAATGCTTTCATGCTGAACATCCCATAGCCTCTCAATGCGGGGAGTAATCACACGAAGGGGGTCAGACGAGATCAAGTTATATAATCCGACGAAACAAATGACGTCTTAAAGTGTAGAATTATTTTTAGGATTGATATAAATTCCAGAAATAACACGAAACATATTCGATTTTGTGTAACAAAAAGCTTCTTCGGATCAGTTACAGCCTCTTGGGTAATAAATATGAGTATTTTTATTTCTTTTGTTACAATTTGTTAACGAAAGTTCTTGAAAAAGTACCTCTTTCTCGTATTCTTAATGTAAACAAGAATTCTTAAGATAAATTTCAGTATTGAACAAACAGAAACTATTTCGAAGGGTCTTAATAAATTTTAATTATGAAGGATTCGTAACATTAAGAAGAAATAAGTCTACATTGTTAGTCGGAAGGCCAACTGTATGAAAAAGATTGAATCGCAAAATCGATGTTCAAATTGGAAAACGGTGTGGTCCAAAGCAAATTGCTCTGATCACAAACCAGGAACTCCCCCCAAAAAATGAGAAACTTTCACTCTAGACAATTATACGATAAAGCATATGATCAAAATGGTCTGACTTAATACAGAGACAGAAAATGATATAGGGATAAACTACTTTTCAAGGTACCCAATACTTGAAAGACGGAAATAAGAAACTACAATGTACATCTATCGCACCCCAGAACCCCCAATACCCCAAACTGATGAGCTGAAAGAAATACGAAACATATATGTGTTATATAAGTTAAAGAGTAGAAATTCGATTAAGCGAGATGTAAAATCTTTGTATTATGCACTTATTTGCATTGAAATTTATTTCAACAGATGCTAGATTAAGTAATATACTCTGTTCCTAACGCAGACGTAGTGTAGTCACCTTGACATTAGCCCATATCTTAAAAATTTTTTTTCTGAAAACCAGATTTGTTAAGAATCAGTTAACAAATCCCCGTTTGTAATGTAAGAATGTATGATACTGAAAATCGTATATTTCTAGTGTTGTGTATGGTACCTGAATATAGGTTTGTCCTAAATGTCAAATGAAATCTCTAAAAATAATCAATACTTAAGATTAAGTTAAACTTATTACAAAAATGTATTGCAAGATTTGTTAAAAATATAAATTAAGTGCCAACACGATAAGTCAAATCTGGGTATCAAATGAGTAGGCACAGTTTTTTTTAAAAATATCGAAACCAAAGTTTATAAAAAGTTTCTGTAAAGTAGCAATGAGAGTGTTAATATGAGCACCAATAATAACAAGTTTCATTGTCAAATTTTAAAGCACCTGATCCCACTTTTATTCAGTAAAAGAGATTATGGATTTCAAGCCTCTGTTCCTTTTGGTTTTGTTTTATCTTTTTGTTTTTTTCAAATTTATCTTGCCTCTTTAAAATATGCACTTTTGATCTCTCACATGAGTATTCTACACTGGATTTATCACCTTTGTAAATGATGATATTCAAGGAATTAGTGAGTTTAAACGGATCATTTTTAAGTTTGTATGCATTATTCATATCTTTACAGTTTCATATATGGTACTTTAGTTAAATGCAAATTGGATAAGGCACAAGTAAATCATTCTCATTTAGTTTACTATATATTACAATGATAGATGAGAGCATGCAATACATGAAAAAAAACATTTATTATTGTAGTAATAAAGTTGGAAAAAGAGAAAGAAACTTTGTACAAAAGAAATGTTGGATGAGTGTGGTTTACGTTAAATTTATTTCGCAATAAGAACAATAAGACACCTATTTGACCGTCTTATGTATTCAAAATCATATATAAATATAAGTTCGTTTTGTTCGTCGGTACCTCGAGTTTAACGCTTTAAATGATTGTTAAAGCATCCGGTGGCCAGTTAAGATTATAAAGTTTATTCTGTTTATATCCTAAATATTATTATCAAAGCAAAAATGATGTGCTTTTTTTAATGTTGGAACCACATCTACATTTGGCACAACGTTAACTCCATGTAAATCATAACGCAGGTCTAAGTGGCGTTAATATCATTTGTAGCTTTCTTGGACTATATTTTTAGGAATTTGGAATGCTAATCTGCTAATTTCTCCTCAATTCAGTTTTCAGCAGATACTTTGCAGGCACACGAGAACTGTTTTAGGTATGGAATCTCCAATATCTATTGGTTTTGCCTTTACAAAAACTAAATTTTACAATAAATTGTACACACAGCAAATTTTACAATAAAATGTACACACAGCATACCAAAATTTTATTTTTCAACATTAGTAATTGTGTATTTTGAAACCACTGGGTTGATACCTCTGCTGGTGGAGGGTATTAACCAGTCCAGATGTCAGACCTGTCCGACATGAAATATTTCAAACAGAAATTGGTAGTATTTGTTGAAATTATAAAGAACTGAAAAAAACGGGAATGCCTCGAAAAGTATTGCACTTAGCAGTTGTCCCTGTCGTAAGGTTTGGCCTCTTATTTCGATTTGTTTGCATTTAAGCACTTCTTTTACTATGTTTGGATCTTAGACTTCCTATGTTTTGGTTCTAGTGCTACTCATGAGAGGTTTCTCCTTGAAATGTACATAGAATATAAAAGTCACCATATTTTTGCAGGTTCAAATACTTTTGATAAGAATATAAAAAAAATATTTTCTAAGACTCACCAAAATACCTTTTTTTGCCAAAAAATTGAGGTAAAAATAACGCCTTTTACTTTTTGAAAAGGCTTTTAACAGGCAGTTAATACATCCTTAACGAAAACGCAATATAAAATTTTCATGTATTTTCGAAGACAATCAGGGGGTTTAGATCAACCTTAATTTTTGAACACTAAAAATATATAAAACGAATGGATATATAATGTCAGGTTATAGACTACCAAGACTGTGTATAATCTTTATCTATACAAATGTGATGTATTAGTATTATAAAGGAGAACTATTTGAATATAGAAAAAGATTATTTCAATTAAATACTTTACACAATTTTAGATCAACGTGCCTCCATAAATTTAAATCGAAGACAGAAAGCTACGTGTATGTTAATAATCTTAAAGTACCATCGTATAGGTCAAGCATTATAGCATCCCATATTGAAACTAAACAATGATTTCATGATATTTTAATGCTAAACATATGTTATTTGGACAACTACAATATTGAATACAAGAATAAAGAGAGCAAATGTGATAATATAATGTTTTTAATTCAATTTTGTTGTAAATAAAATAAAACATTATTTTCGAAAACGGATATCAATAATTATTTAAGACAATTGATTCCTTACATTAAATTTTACAGCAATCAGTTTGTTAATGATTTTTCATACTTAATGTATTGTATGGCTGCTATCGTTTGTTTTTCTGTTTTAATTGAATGCTTGTTAATTAAACATTTTAAAATAACTTTTAAAATGGAAATTGAAAAACTCACCAGACATCGTCCATTTAGACACGAAAGAATCACATAAGTTTCCCTGCCCTTATATCAACCCGCATTAAATAGTATGTAACATCCATAAGAGGATAGGGGAGATCTGGGCGGAAAAATAAGGATATAAGTTTAATTATCTACGACTTAATATCTGATTCTACTTGATATACTATTAATTGGGTACGGAAGAATTCAAGCCATGCCAGAAGACTTTAACATAAAGATAAAACAAGTTGTTTTTTTCTTGACAATAAACATGTTTTGTTAGTATACTCCATGTCAAGCTTTTCTGGAGTGCGAATTTTGGGCTTCATTAAATTATATGTGCGTTTCAGCCTATGTATTTATTATAAATCAAAAGAAAGAATTACCCCACGGTCTCATTATTCTTATGATGATTTTTAACGTCCACACTGTGCAAAAGAGTTTCTCATCTATTATTTTACTCCACACTATGCAAAAGAGTTTTAAATCTATTATTTGCCCCTGAAGTTCTCTACGGGGATTTAACATTAAGGATTGGTCATCTTTGTTTTGGGCGTGAGCGCTGAATGTAAACCAATATAAAGAAACTTGAAAAATTGCGCACATTTTTTTTATTCGGAACCCGCTTGCAAAACATATCAGAAGACTTACATTTAAAATTCCGTTCAGGCGCGCCATTATGCATTTTTGCAGGCAATTTAATACTAGTTAAATTACTTTATTATTACGCAGCTTTGACGACGTGTAGTTCCGGTCTCGTGCTAGCGCGTGCAAAGAGCCACGTATGGTAAACAAATGGCAAATTTTATAATTCCCGTAGAGAATTAAAAACTCGGCGCAGCTTATAATATATCATGATTGCTAAAAATTATTACTGCAGGTTATTTGCACTTTTTTCAACCTACAAAATAAACACTTTTTTTATAAGAACACGATTTACAGTTTTTCTTTCACAACCTTTTACACGCTCCAAGAACCAGGTAACTATGCCCAGAATGCAACGGGTACATGACATTTGATATTTTTAAGCGCAAGAATAATTATGCAAGAAAAGAATAGAGAAACACTTTTTGCTTAGCAAAGTTGACAATTTTAGCTTAATCTTTTAACTGCTAGTTTAGTCAATTTGATAGTTCGAATGTGAAAATCATGAAAAAAGCCCTACCGAAAAAACACAACTATGTCTCAACCCTTAATGTTATATTCGTACATTTAGGTGAAGGTGTAATATTCTATATTTCTAGAAAAAATAACATGTATTTATCCAGGAAAGGTAACACATCTATTAATCTTGGTACCGAACGCGGGACAGATGGAGCTTACCCTTCCAGGGCACCTGCCCCTACTAATGTTATATAAAATAATTCTCGGAGTTCAAGAGTTTGTTCTTTTCTTACTGTTTTACCCTTTTGTTTCGAGTTTTTCTTGTTTTTTGGACTATGCACTTTGGATCTCGCGCATGGAAATTCTACACTAGACTTTCTTAAACGTCATTTATAAAGAATTTGATATACAAATTAAACTGGAGGCTCAATGAGCTGAGTCTCTATCGCTCACCTCGTATGTATATACAATATATAAAATTACATAAATTATACAAAGAAATCATCTACAATTTCGTATGAAGGTCGTCTTTGACTTTACTATCTTATCAGTTACAGGACACGAAACAATTTAATGCACTTAGTCAGGAAAAGCAAGAAGATCGCTAAGATAGACACCACCCGGAAAAAGAAGACATGGTAGACCAAGAGGGACATGGCGGAGAACAGTGGAGGCAGAGATTAAAGCGACTGTTTACACTTGGAAAGCGATAGGTCACGTAGCAAAGAACAGAAAATTAATGAGCAATATGCACGGTAAAACAAAAAGGACCTCTGTTTTGTTACATATTTTTTCCTAGCAACCAACTGTATAAAAACTGTAATATACAGATAAAATAGTTAATTGTCCACTTCAAGGTATATGTTCTTTACCTGTCGGGATTATAGAATATTCTGGACGACAAGTCATGTAAATGCCGAATATGAGAGAACATGCATATAAACGCCAAGATAACAGGAACGTCTTCACACACAAAAAATTGATTGCGGTCTTTGTATGTCGATTTACAAGGATATACCCGACCTTGTGTGGAGAACATCATAGATGCACATGTAAAATGGCATGTTCTGTGACAAGATGTGGACAAATGAGCAACAAACTGAAACAGATGAATGCAACAGGTTAAACAGGATGCATTTGATCCAAACACTTTCCCTTTAATCAGAAGCAAACAATATGAAAATGAAAAGGTATGGGATAAATGTTAGAGAGACAGCACTCCAACCACGATAAAAACAGAGGGAATACAAATACACGCAAGATAGGTCATACAAGTCATTGTTAAATTTATCTACAGAAGTTCGCCAACATAATTACAAAAAAGAAATATAAAATGTTTTCATCTCTGCACGCCTTCCCCGCTGAATATTCACATAGCCTCTCAATGCGGGGAGTAATCACACGAAGGGGGTCAGACGAGATCAAGTAATATAATCCGACGAAACAAATGACGTCTTAAAGTGTAGATTTATTTTTTAGGATTGATATAAGAAATAACACGTAACTTTTTCGATTTTGTGTAACAAAAAGCTTCTTCAGATCAGTTACAGCCTCTTGGGTAATAAATATGAGTATTTTTATATCTTTTGTTACAATTTGTAAACGAAATTTATTGAAAAAGAACCTCTTTCTCGTATTCTTAAAAGAATTCTTATGATAAATTTCAGTATTGAACAAACAGAAACTATTTCGAAGGGTCTTAATAAATTTTAGCTATATAAGGATTCGTAACATAAGGAAGAAATAAGTCTACATTGTTAGTCGCAAGGCCAACTGTATGACAAAAGACTGCATCGCACTATCGATGTACAAATTGGATAACGGTGTGGTCCAAAGCAAATTGCTCTGATGACAAACCAGCAACTCCCTAAAAAATGAGAAACTTTCACTCTAAACAATAATACGATAAAGCATATGATCAAAATGCTCTGACTTAATACAGAGACAGAAAATTATATAGGGTTTAACTGCTTTTCAAGGTACCCAATACCTCCCAAAACTTTCTTGACCATAAGTAAATTGAAGACGGAAATTACAAACTACAATGTACATCTATCGCACCCCAGAACCCCTAATACCCCAAACTGATGAGCAGAAAGAAATACGAAGTATATATATATGTGTTATATAAGTTGAAGAGTAGAAGTTCGATTAAGCGAGATGTA
The DNA here is from genome assembly GCA_032357055.1 of Geukensia granosissima. NCBI lineage: Eukaryota > Metazoa > Mollusca > Bivalvia > Mytilida > Mytilidae > Geukensia > Geukensia granosissima. The sequence goes on along the minus strand of JAULBM010087410.1, from coordinate 1,985 downwards.
AAATCTTTGTATTATGCAGTTATTTTCATTGCAATTTATTTCTAGAGATGCGAGATTAAGTAATTTACTAAGTTCCTAACGCAAACGTAGTGTAATCACCTTGACATTATCCCATATCTTAATTTATTTTTCTGAAAACCAGATTTGTTAAGAATCAGTTAACAAAATCCCCGTTTGTAATGTAAGAATGTATGATGCTGAAAATCGTATATTTCTAGTGTTGTGTATGGTACCTGAACATAGGTTTGCCCTAAATGTCAAATGAAATCTCTAAAAATAATCGATACTTAAGATTTAGTTAAACTTATTACAAAAATAAATTGCAAGATTTGTTAAAAATATAAATTTAGTGCCAACACGATAAGTAAAATCAGGGTATCAGATGTGTAGGCACAGTATTTTTAAAATATCGAAACCAAAGCTTATTTAAAGTTTCTGTAAAGTAGCAATGAGAGTGTTAATATGAGCACCAATAAAAACAAGTTTCAATGTCAAATTTTAAAGCACCTGATCCCACTTGTATTCTGTAAAAGAGTTTGTGGATTTCAAGCCTTTCTTCCTATTGGTTTCGTTTTATCTTTTTGTATGTTTTAAATTTGTCTTGTCTCTTTGAACTATGCACTTTTGATCTCTCACATGAGTATTCTACACTGGACTTAACACCTTTGTAAATGATGATATTCAAGGGAATTGTGAGTTTAAACGGATCATTTTTTAGTTTGTATGCATTATAAATGTCTTTACAGTTTCATGTATGGTAGTTTAGTTTAATCAATTTAAATTGGACAAGACACAAGTAAATCATTCTCATTTAGTCTTCTCCGGTTTACTATATATTACAATGATAGTTGAGAGCATGCAATACATGAAAATAACATTTTATTATTGTAGTAATAAAGTTGGAAAAAGACAAAGAAACTTTGTACAAAAAAGTGTTGGATGAGTGTGGTTTACGTTAAAAGTATTACACAATAAAAACAATAAGAAACCTATTTGACCGTCTTATGTATTCAAAATCGTATATAAATATAAGTTCGTTTTGTTCGTCGGTACCTCGAGTTTAAAGCTTTAAATGATTGTTCAAGCATCCGATGGCCAGTTAAGATTATAAAATTTATTCTGTTGATATCCTAAATATAATTATCAAAGCAAAAATGATGTGCATTTTTTTTAATGTTGGCTCCACATCTACATTTGGCACAATGTTAACTCTATGTAAATCATAATGCAGGAACGAGGCAGAGCATCTAAGTGGTGTTAATATCATTTGTAGCTTTCTTGGACTATATTTTTAGTAATTTGGAATGTTATTAATCTGCTAATATCTCCTCAATTAAGTTTTCAGCAGATACTTCGCAGGCACACGAGAACTGTTTTAGGTATGGAATTTCCAATATCTATTGGTTTTTCCTTTACAAAAACTAAATTTTACAATAAAATGTACACACAGCAAATTTTACAATAAAATGTACACACAGCATACCAAAATTTTCCATATTTTTCAACATTAGTAATTTTGTATTTTGAAACCACTGGGTTGATACCTCTGCTGGTGGAGGGTATTAACCAGGCAGCATTTGTTAAAATTACAAAGAACTGGAAAGCCTCGAAAAGTATTGCACTTAGCAGTTGTCCCTGCCGTAAGGTTTGGCCTCTTATTTCGATTTGTTTGCATTTTAGTACTTCTTTTACTATGTTTGGATCTTGAACTCCCTATGTTTTGGTTTCTCCAACTGCTGAGAGTTTTCTCTTTGAAATGTACAAAGAATATAAAAAGTCACCATATTTTTTGCAGGTTCAAATACTTTTGATAAGAATATAAAAACAAAAATATTTTCTGTTAAGACTCACCAAAATACTTATTGCCAAAAAATTGAGGTAAAAATAACGCCTTTTACTTTTTGAAAGGGCTTTTAACAGGCAGTTAATACATCCTTAACGAAAACGCAATATAAAATTTTCATGTATTTTCGAAGACAATCAGG
>JAULBM010087194.1:0-19396 GCA_032357055.1 Geukensia granosissima | reverse complement strand
ATGCATTAATTGTATTTCATAGCTTTTCTAATCATTGGCGGGGCATAGTGTCCATTGGACACATATCGACTTGTTTTTTATAAGTAATACAATCCTACATTTTTAAAATTTTTTTTATTTTAAAGTTTCTATATAAAGGTTAATTTGATATTGTTAAAGATTTTAAAAGAATTAAGAAGTGTGAAAATTATCTTTCAGATATTCCAATTATGTATGACAGAAGATATTAATGCAGATTCTAGCTCAGCCAAACGTTCTCAGGTCACTGGACATTTATTGATAACTATGCCAAAGGTAAACCACATCAGCAGCACCTGCCATGGAGCTGAAAAAGATTTAACTCACAAATGAAAAACTTTATAAATATTTTATTCCTCCATATTTTTAAGAGTTGTTGAATTAATATATACACCTGCAAACAAATTTTGGAGGTATTTAGCAGTCATCCTGTATGTGCGTCACTCTGTATGTGCGTCACTCTGTATGTCTATTTCTCCTCCTAAACCATTCAAAGAATTTCAATGAACATTAGACACCATTTATGGATATGCATATAGGAAGGAAATTCATCTCCGCTCATTGCAAGGGCAGATAATCCATGTGATAGCAGGGTTAACTTTTGTTCACAGCATGTCTTGTTCTTAATGCACTCACTGAAAATATAGTACTGAAACTATAAATTATAGGAAATATCTGATGTCTGAGATTTCCTGACTTGGACTTTCAGTTGTGTGTAAAAATTAAAAAAAAATTTTTGGGGAGGGGTGAAGTGGAGTTGAAAGCATTTTTATGGAATGGGTGTTGGATGATCCTCAACCAATTTTTGTTCTGGATCCCATTCTTGATAAACAACAAGGTTTATTAGGTCCATTGTAGAATTGCTGTCAGTTGAGCAAAACATTCTACTGGGAGCCTCTGGTTTTAATTTTTATGCATTTTTAATGTTCAAATGCAAAAACTGAGATAAGAGCATGTTTTACTCTCATAAAAACAGCAGTTTTTGCCTAAATCCAATGTCTGCCACAGCAGAACTTACATTCAGCATAGGAACTAAATGCAGTAAGGGCTATGTTTGGCCACAGAAATCAAAGCTTTTCAATTTGAAATAGAAAGTAAAAATAAAAAAGAAGACATGCCAAATTATGAAATAATTTATATTTTTGATAATTGTTGCACAATTATGGAAAACCAGGTTGTTAAAAGATTATTAGTAAATGGCAACTTCAAACTACATTTGGGTTGAAATAATATAGAATGACTCTACCAACATGAGTTTTCTACATAATGCGCTGCTATACAAGACATAGATAATATCAAAATAATCAATTGGCTTGAATTGTAATGATCAGGTTTGTACCTGGTGAGTGACATCTGTAAGGAATCTATATTCACCACTTTCATCATATTTTCTTTTTCATTCTAAAAAGAAAAAAAACTCACTTTAAAATTTGAGGATATAATACAGTAAGCTTGTAATTACTTTTGTATTTATATATTTAAAACAATTTCGTGACAAATGAGTTTAAAAAACATTTTTTTGTTTTTAGGCTAAACCTTTGATAAAACCAAAAAGAGTTATTGTAGACCAAGAAGATAAAGAAAACCAGAAAAAAGAGAAACGGTATGATCAACTTTATATACATCAGGTTTCTTATTTTACTAAAATACTTTGATGATATAGAGTCTTAATGTCATCATCTGCAATTTGGAAACTGGTGTCCTATAGATAGATCTTTATTATGTTAACAAATTGCTTTATTGATCTTATCTGGACTAGTTATTGCAGGACACTGAAACTTCTTTTACTACCTGTACTACTATTTTTAAAAGACTAGGGTTAATTTTCAGAAAAACAGCTTCAGTTTGTTTGGTGCAATGATTTCTTCATGAAATTAATTTTAAATGAAAATTTGTAATACATGTCTTTGTCTGAAAAGATAGTGTAAGAATTTTCTCAAACACATTTTGCCTTAAGCATGCTACGTCCTTTTTAAATCTTCATGGTAAATTTGTTTTTTTTTTTGTCAGGAAAACACATGAAAGACTAGAAGTGGACAAAAAAGCACATAAAACAGTTGACATTGCAAACATTGTTTCTGATAAGACTGATAAAATTGTCCCTCCATTGGGGGCAAAGGTCAAACATCCTGTGAAAGAAAGACCAAACAGTGAAGACTTTGTAGATGATTTAGATGTTCCTCCATTGGAATAAAAATATTTGCACAGCAAACTTACTATTATGTGTTCAAAACTAATGCCTCATTCCATATCTTTGTTGTTGGTTTGGTAAGAGTTGTCTCCCATATCAACATCGAAAATAGAGAATAATAATCTATTTTTAAAGATTGAGCCACCTACTTATTCTCTTATTGACAACATCAATAATATGAATAATAGTGGGCACTAACATTCAATACTGATGCTAAAATATTAATGAGTTGTTTTTAAATCTTTGTAAGAATCAAACAAGCAAATGTTTTTCAAAGTAGAATCTATAACATCACAGAAATAGCAGGAAACTATGTTGGTGTCAACACTGTTTGTCAGTGATATAGGCAAATTGTTTCACATTCTTTGTTTGTACAGTTAAATATAAATATACAGAAAGTTACACAAAATCTTATTGCACCTCATCAAATCTTAATACGCAGCTGTTTGAAGTCAAGAGATCTCCACTATGCCTTAAGCAATGAATATATAGGTTTAATATTATTTTGTAACATGTTTTTATTGAGTGATACAGAAAACCTAGATGTATCATTCATAATATGACAAGTTTGTTATAGATATTTCCTAAAGGATGAATTCTTAAATTTATTTATTTCATTTATGTCATGAAATAGAATAAGTTCTTGTTTTTGTTGACAAATTTTGTATGCTTATAGCCCCATTCATAGAGGGAATTTACTTTGTTTGTCTGTCTGTCTGTCCATGCATAGAACTCATGAAATTTGATGAAGGGTATAATAATTTTAATGGATTTGCCAATAGTTTCTTTACATTTCTTTTTTGTTTGTGTTAGAGACATCAAATTTTAAAAAAATAACTAACTTTAATTGATGATTTTATGATGTTATGTTTAATTGTTTGTATGTCGATTCATGTCTTGTTTTAACTTGAATTCATTCTGTCCTGTGATTTATTTCCATCCAAGAAAGCTGGTATTGTTATTCATTCCTGTAAATGTTGCTTATATTTTATTAAAAAATCATTCCACAAAATAAAAGATCTCAAGACAGCAGTTCTGACTTGTGATATTGCATTTTTTCTTGCACATATTTTTAACCTTGATCTGGTGAGTTATTTTTATCACATTGCATCCTTTAATTTGATTTTTTTGTTTTCTGTCTATCCATTTTAATCGTCTTCTTAAGATGTGCGTATCAACATTTACATGTAAAATTTTCCAGTTCAACTTGGAACTGTTTCACAAAAGTTTGTTAGTGTTACAAGTGGTTGCAATTCCATACATTATGCAGTGCAAAATGTTGCAAGTCTCATGACTTTTTGTTAAATGTTCACCTTGTCAAAGCAAAGAAGGTTACATGTCTTGCTTTGAAGACTCCTAAGTTGGTAACAGTGATGAACAAGATCCTTATGACCAGTCAAGCACAGTTTGGTCCCATTGCAGGTCAAGGCATTTCAGAGAAGTACTATTATTATTATTGAAGGTATTCAGACAGTAATAAAATGGTGGTCAAATATTTTTTTTTACAATTAAGAGGTAAAAGTGATTTCCTTCATTGATATTAAATATATGTTCAAAGTAAAAAATTTGCTGCAAACCTGTTTTCTCATCAAAAGATTTACTATAAATAAATAATATTTTTCTGAAGTTTCGCGATCTGTTCTGATGTCCTTACTTTAGGTTCTTCTAGAAAATCAGGGTATTTCTAATAATCACATGGTAATTAAGATCATAATACCTTAACATTGCCCCATAGTGGTGATATATTCTGAATGGATCACTCTTTTTTCAGAATCTGTTTCTTACATTTTTCTTGATTTGATTTTCCATGTCCTTCTGTAATCTCCTGTTTTAGATTTAAAAATTAACAATTGAGGACACAGTTATGCTGACTGAATACTTACTATTGTCACAGACAGATTTGTAGTAAATTCAAGTAGCGCAGAGTTCTGAGCCTGTATTGCTTGCCTTGGCTATATTTGAACACAAAATATCTTCCAAAATAAGCCTCATTTAGTCAGGATTAGGCCTGGCAGTTAAAGAGCAACAAGAACATGTTTGTCACAATATCAAAATACTAAAACACTTGAAAGGTTCGGTACAACTGACAGATGCTCCCCAAAGCTCTTTGATGGTGTGGTCCGTAATGACATAAGGGAGTTCAAAATTTAAATTTGAGACTTTCAACTTAAAACTCCTGTAGGGATTATGTCTCAAAGCAGAAAATGGAACTTCACCTGTATTTTACTGTAGGCAAAGTGTCTGTAAATAAAAATCATTCATGAAAAACAAGCAAGTTTTCAATAGAAAACAAGAAATTCCACAATATTTTGTATTTCCAAAGGATATAACTTCTGAACAGCAAACATTTCCAACAAGATGATCAAACTTGGCCTGTATTTTAGGGTGGACAAAAATATCAACACAATCCTTAAAGAAACAAAACTTATCATGTGGAAAATGGATAAAGATTGTTGGATGGACAAGGTGGCAACTATATATTATCAACTGAAAAATCAGGGAACATTGGAAGTTTATCATGGGATCTTACATAGATGCTTCCTAATGTTTCCTACAAAGTTTGGGTTCTTTCAGCTGAGTAGTAAAAGATATATATATTTTGATACCAACCGGTCAGAAACAAGAATTTCCTATGGTAGCAATGTTTGATTTCTAATTAGGACAAAATTTGGAAAAAAATTCAGTTTTGGGTCTTTTGGCTTAGTGCTTGTCTAGGTGGTTACAAGTTGGATTATTTTAAATCAGCCAATCAGAAACAAGTCCATGATGGTCATATTTGATTTCTGATAAGAGTGATAACTGAGGTAAAGCACCTTAGCTGCAAGAGCAGCATATTACTGAAGAAAATTTTACATAAGATAGCTATACAAATGAACACTATAATAAGTGTGGGCATGGTAATATTTGACATAAAATGTGTAAGTTATCAAATGAAAAAACAAGATCTCATAAAAAAAAAAATAATTTCCATATTCTGTGAAATTGGATTTTTCAGCCACTTTGACCCTTTTATTGGAAAAATAGTAAAGAATAAAGAAAATCCATTCTCACACTTCTGAATGCTCATTGAGACAAATCCAATAAAAACAAGTAAAAACAATGAGAAAAAAAAATTTGTGTAAGTTGCAAAAATTGTTCCTCTCTTTTATAAAAAAGGTGAATGCTATGAAATTGCTTAAAATTACTTTTGTTGCATTTTTTAACTGAGGTTCTTTGCAAGGGCAGCATGATACAACTGCAGCACATTGACTTGGGAGAACTGCAAGGTATGAACTTTAAGTGTATAAACAGTATTTTGCTTATCACAGTAATATGGCTGGAGCATTGATCATTTTGACCCCTTTATCCACATAATTTTGTTGCATTTTTATAAGGAATCCTTTTAAAAACACCAGAGGCTCACAGGAGCCTGTATTTGCTCACCTGGTATACAGTTACAAGGCCAAGTTGACATTAAAACCTTTCAAATATACTTGGGTTCCAATAGAGTAAGCCATTTCAGACAAGAAATTTATATTGGAAAATTCAATGGAGTCCTAACAGAAATTAAGTTTGTTCTAGTCAGCCATATTTGTAGGTCAGACAATCTTATATAATTCTGAAAGGAACCCACCTTGTGACCATTCTACTAAGTTTGGTTTCAACAGAGCATGTTGTTCCAGACACCAAGGCTTTTTAATGAATTTCCCATAGGGTTCTATGTTAAGCTAAGTTTGGTTGTAGTGGCTGTCTAGGTTAGCAGGTGGGGACACACTGAGTGACCATTCAACCAAGTTTGGTTCCAATTGGCACAAGTAGTTCCAGACCAGAAGATTATTTAATAAATATCCCATAGTCTACTTTGCTAAACTAAGATCGGCTAAAGCTGCCAACTTGGTAGGCAGATGGGTTCATCAGATTAAATTCTGAAAGGAAGCAACCTACTGAACATTCCATCAAGTTTGGATCTGATTAACAAGTATTTCCAAACAAGATATTTTTAATGAATATGGTTTTTTTCTAGATTTAAAAGTTTCAGCAATATTGAGATGCCAAACCCTTAAAATGTCAGTGGTAAGTCATAACTTTCATGCATGAAAGGAAGAATAGCTGCTACTTTCACACATAATTTAACATCTAAACTGAGAGGAAAATTGAAATTTTTTTTCAGAATTCAGCTATTTCTATTTTCAAAATTTATAATTTGAAAACTAATTTATTAAAAAAAAAAACTTTAAATAAAGAAGCAGGATTCACAAGTGAGGTAAGCTCACAATTATTATGTACATTTCATTATACACACCATCTCAACCATTATTATGTAGGTTTCATTACTACTCTACATTTCAAATAATTGGAGGATTACATTAAGAGGATATCATTTTTAAGGAATTAAGGCAAAAGAAAAATCGTAATAATCAATACATTCTTATATAATACTGAATACTGTAATTTCACATAATTGAATTATTAAAGAAAAGGCCAAGGTGGCTTAACAATAACAAATGGGATTATTAACCAGATATTTAAATCACTGACATGGAATGACCAATCTTGGTATGTGCATTAGAATTAAGCATTTCAAAAATGAGAATACATGTGGTACATTGAATCAAACCCCAAACACTTATGGCTGGAACATCATGGCTACCTCCAATGTTTTTAGTCTGTTTAGCACTGATAAGATGTTTTCAAAACTTGATATGTCAAACACTTCATTAACTCTGGCTTAATTGTCCCAGATTAACTTGAAGCCTGAAGAGTTTCAAGAGTTCACTTGGGTATTACAGATACCAAGATTTGACTGATAAAACATTCACTGTTGATAAGTTCCTAGTTCTTTCTTGAACAAGTTTCCATACCAGTGGTACATCTACATGTGGCTCCATAGAGTCCCTTTGTGCCTCTGCAATACATGAACATGGGATAAAATGGGAAATCAACCAGAAATAACCAGAAGTATACAGGATATAATAGGAACCAACCAGAAATAACCAGATGTTTACAGGATACAAGGGGAACCAACCAGAAATAACCAGATATATGCAAGAAAAAATGGACCAATTGACCTAAAGACCTGAATGAACAATTTCATGTGAACCATATGTAGCTAAACATAATATTCAAACATATAAAAAAATCTTTTATTTAAAATAAACAAGACATGACTCTTGACAGGCAGTAACTTGTAATATAAAACAAATACTGAAATATCAAAATTAAATTTTCAATTACAATTATGGATGGCAAATGTAAACATCAAACACACACATTAAGTAGAAACAGCCATTGTCAACTTGATAAAGAACATGTACAACAAATTGTGGATAAGTATATCAGGTGTTGATTTTTAAAGGTGTACCTCCTTAAGATGGAAAAAATGAAGAAAAACAAAATGTGAATGACTATCATTAATTTGTAAGGAAAATGCCAATTTTTTTTAGCATTCCTTCACCTGGTCATGTCGCCTCTTAATTTCAATTTAGGACCATCAATCCCTGTATGAGATAAAAGGTTGTTTTTGTAAAAACAAATTACAGGAAACGGGAGTTTTTCCTTATGCTTACTTCAATAGTAACCAAATAAAAGAGATAATTCCAGTTTATCATTTCAAGCTTCAAAACAATGCATATGGAAATCAAATTGACAGAAAAAGTACAATTTTAACACCTTTTATATGTAATATGTATTTTTGTTTAGCTGAAATATCTTACTTTGTTCCCTTCATTTTTTTATTTGCCTAAGAGTTATAGATGTTTGAAAATTATTTTTGTTTTCTGTAGCTAAAATTTAAAATGCAAAATAAAACTAGGAATTTCAATATGAAATATGAGTTAAATGAGATGCTTTTTAAGCAGGATGATTATTCAAGTTACACTTCACAATTAAAATAATAAATTGTAATAATCTCATTTCTTGTTTTATGGCAAGAGTTGACCGCCTGGAGATCATGTTACATTCTACAAACAAGGCAACATGTAAATAATGCCCTAAGCATACCATACTAAAATACAATGTCATTTTTTAGGGTGCAGATTCATAATGAGCTTTGTGGTGAAAACACCAATTTTTAAACCCTTTTTCCTGGATCTGACACTGTTTCCCATTGTTATTAAGCCACCAACATACATATGTGATTTATAAATTTCAGTGTATGAATTTCTTTTTTTTTTAATGCTGACTACATTTATAAGCAAGATCCACTTTTCTGCTAAAATTGGCAATGTGTTTTCTGAATCGAATTATTGATTATACCCAGGATAACACAAAATTATATTAAAAATTGTAAGCACAATATTTTAGGACTGTTGTTACCCAGTTCAGTTTCAAAACATTTGGGATTAATAGCAATGAACATGTGGTTTTTTACCATAAACTTTTACTGAACATAAAATGCTAGTCTAGACATGCATACTGGCAAAACAATAATATTAACATAGCTCTGTTATCCTCGATTAGAGAACTGTACATGCAGCATTGTAACAGGACCAATGTTTAAATCTTATCATTTCAAAGCCAGGACATTCAATTATTCTCCATAATTATTGTTATGGGCTTGAATCTAAATAATGGCAATGAAAATTAATACAATTCATATCATTACATTAAAAAATGTAGATGTCAATATCCACCTACAACAACGCATCCTTTTGACCCCAAAAATTATTAGTTTCGAATTTTAAACAGAAAAAGGTGAAAATATTTCGTGAGACATCCTTATCTTGAAATTAATAATACTTTTGATAAATATTTCAGGGTAATGGAAATAAGAGTTGGTGAAAACTAGCTTATGAGTAAAATAAAAAAGAGGAAAAGTGGTAGATCTATGCAGTCATAATTTCTAGAACTAAAACCTGCCGGTCCTACTCTTTGATAAAGGAGTAAGGCCCAATTTTTTTTTACCTGTTACTTGCACACTTCATATATGTAATGGACATCAAATATTCCTATATTGATGAAATATCTTACTTTTGCTCATTCCTTTTACATTTTAAAGCATATTTGAAAGGAAAAAAATGTGTACATGCACGAGCCAACTTCATATTTTGTGAAAATATGGAATTTGGTATCCTTCAAATTATAATATATTTTGTTATGCCTTGAATGTGATCTTATGTTTTTGGTGAGAAATATGGTTAAATATCACTGGAAATTTGCCATTTTCAGCTGTTTTTGTTGAATATGCTCAGAAAGTAACATCATAATGACATTATAGTGCATGTCTTTTACCTGAATGAGGAATGAGATTAATTCTTTATTCCCATTATACATTTTAATACTTTATACTATTGACCATATTTCAGAAAGATCAAAATACCTTCAAATTTTTAGGCAACAATGCCCTTGCTCCTTTTAAAAAATTATCCCAAATTGTGGTATTTTACTAGTTAACAAAAACTATTTACATGTGGATAATGAGAAAAATTATATTTATTATTGTTGTTTCCATGTCTGAACTTTAAAATGAATAAGATTACTGATATGGGGAAACTTTTAATTTCGACCCGAAATGGGGCCACATAAATCCCCATATGGCACAAAGGGTACTTGATCCTTTATAAAAACAATGCAGAAACAAACACTTCTTTAGGTTTCTTGGAAAGATTTCAATTCTAGTGCAAAACTTTTTGGCTTACAGTTTGTTTGTTCGACTATGGTTTAACAATGCTTTAAACAATATTTCAGTTATATCGCCGCTGTCAGTTTTACTTATGGAGGAAGCCGAAGGACCCAGAGAGAACCACTGACCTTGGGCAGGTAACTGACAAACCTTATCACGTGTGATGTGTGTTAAACACAATCGGTGGGCTTACATTGATTTTTGCTTTTTTTACTGGACAAACCATTGTGGTGCAAAAGTACAATATATACAGAATATTGCTATTTCAATTTATCCAACAAGGCTGGGGGCACTAAGTGGACAGCCAAATTTTATATTTTCCTATTTACATAAAATGCTCAATCTCTTTTTTTCTTAAAATTGACTAAAGGGAATTGAAGTCAAGTGTAGAATACCCACGGGAGAGATGATCTAAGAATTTCTTGCAGCTTCTTGTGACTATCATTTATGAAACAACTTAAGCAAAAAATGTGATTGCATTGAACAAACGGTAAAAGACAGATGTTATAAATTAAAGTGAACACTAAAATAAAGTGGACTACAACATATAAGTGGAATTGAACAATCAAATCAAGCTGTAGTACACCACATGTATTTGACAATGTCTTTTGCATTGTATGAAATTCAATAGTGACAGCTGTTTAATTGATTATGTCAATATTCATAAATATTCACAAGGATTTTAATACTAATTTCTTAATGTATGTTATAAAATAAATATAATCCTGACAAACTTTATGCAATTTGTTTACTCCTCAAAACAGGAGATTTTTTTCAAATGTTGAAAAATACAAATAAATTTGAATTTAATTTTACAGTTTTTATAAATGCTTAAAGGTCACAAAAATCAAGTTGTATATTTTAGGTTATGCATTGCAGACATAATAAATTATATGGTAGCTCAGCAATTGAATAACTTAATATTATATTAAACTATAGTTATTAAATCAGAAAAAATTTGTTTTTAAAATCCTGACTAAGAGGACAAAGATTAATTTAAATCTATTTTTTCTTTAAAAAAAGCAACAACTTTTTACAATTATAAAAAATTTTGAAGTTTGATCTGATATGAAATAAAAAATATTTAAGAATATATATTTAACAGAGATACTTGCAACTCTTTGGTCTTTTGAATGAGATTTTCCAAATTTTGTTGAGTACCAGCATAGAAAAATTTGTAAAACTTTAAATTTTAATGAGTTCTAGAGAAAAATGATGAGTCCTGGACTCATCTGGGTGAGTTGCAAGTATTTCTGTATTTAAGTCATTGTACAGACACAATAGACTGGTATGAACATATCAATAATACTGATATGACTGAGACAGAGCAGAATCTGACTAGATACATATCCAAGAATTATGCATTTTAATTTTATACAATCAAGTTAAAAATAATGTGCCAAAATTATCATGTACTAAATAATGCCATTGGTTAAAGGGTACTTGACCAATATAATATGTACAGGTAAGTATCTGGGCTACAATAGAAATCTAAGGCAGGAACCCAAATTCTTAAAACTATAAATCAAAATAGAATGGTTATGAAACAAACATGTAAAATGGAATCCCTTATGATCAAAAATGGAATTTATTGTGAATTTCGCCTTCAGGAAGCATAAAATTCAGGTATAGTTTTAAATTTGACTTGTTAATAGCCATGACTCTTGACTCACTTTAAATGATAAAAACTGGGTTTTGACCATAAAATAATAATCCTGGAGACATGGGAGATGGAGACCAGATGACAGCATAACCTACAGCCAAAATACTTAGTTTCTTTTTGCGTATACTTTGTGGATTTTCTGTCAGCAACAAGAGGCCCCACAGCTGATTCTGGGTGAGGGAGAGAGAAGTCTGAAATAGAGCCAATATCATTTACTTTTAAAAAAATCTGAACATCCAAATTTATTTTGTTTACATTGATCATGTTGATACAGATACCAATTGTGCAATTAGACCAAATAAAAAATATCTGTTTCTAATTATCTGACTGACCCTATTTTGTGGACCTACCACAAATATGATGAAAGTTCATGTCATTTAACAATAAGAACTATAAAATTTATGGCTTGTCCTCTGTAGAAAAAAAGCTTAAAATTTAGTTTAAGAAAATAATATAAAGTACCTACTAACCAACCCAACTTTTTCAGGCTATAACCAGAATCCCTGCATTTATTCATATTCTTTGGCCTTATGGATCGTGAGGTGACCACAGAGATATAAATGCATTTAATTTGCAATTAACACTAACCTTCATGGTATTCAAAAAATAAATTTTACAAGAGCTCCATGGACAGCTTGCACTTTATAAACATCAAATAGGAATAGTAGAACTAAGGCACTTCAACTGATCAGTCAGATATAAAATCAGTTTGAGTAGCTAAAGACTTTCAGTCAGAAACCTAAACAAATCAAATTTTATGCAGATAAATTTTGTATCTTCTTATTTAAACATGTCCATATTATTATTTAAAAAAATGTTTGAAAACCTAACAGTCAATGAGATTAATGTCTTATAGTGGTTGCAATCTATTGATATAAATCAGAGGAAGCTTTGTTTCACTTCTGCTACTAAGACTCATTTACAAGAGCCAATTGTTTCAAATTCCAAATTTTGGTAAGCACATATCTCCTTAACCTCAAAATCTCCCCAAAGGTCATCCGATCAGTTAGTAAAACCAAACAACTTCTGACCTTACCTGTTACATGTTTATCTAACATTTTATATTATTTTCTTTAGAAATAAAGAGATTCTTCAATCTGCTTGATACAACATGGCTTACACAAATGTGGTATCTTTACTTACATGACCTACTGGTATTCGACCAGATCTCGTAACCATATGTTTTTGTACTGAACCAAGTGACTGAATTTAAAACCTAGACGGCAAATTAATAGATGTATTTCCAATCTCTAGATTTGGACATTTAGCTAAGAGTTGTATTTTGTTTAAAATCCCCTTAAAAGCAATATGGCAAGAAATGGTCCTTGGTGAGATCTGGTTGGATATGAGTAGACATGCTAATGATGAAACGCATGACTTTTTCCGAATGAACTACTTTTGGCATAATGGCATATGATTTGAATCACAGGTACCTGGGGACAGGATTCCCCTGTATGGTATCCCTATGAAAGTTACCGCCCTTATGGGTGAAAATAAAAAAAAAATTGTTTTTCCCTTTTTTAAAATATTTTGCATCAAATATGTGGAAAAAGACAAACAAACACCATTTGGTATATTTGTGGGTCAAGTGATACAAGCCATCAAACACCATTTGGAATATTTGCGGGTCAAGTGATACAGCATCACTTGACCTGCATGTTTGTTCGCCTTTTTCCACATATTTGATACCTTTCATAGGGGTACCATACATGGGAATCCTGTCCCCAGGTACCTGTGGATTTTACAATAAACATATACAAATGTAACAAAAGTATCATATTTTTACTGCTTGAAAATGGGAAGAAAACATTCTTAACTTGTCAAAACAATACTTATTACTGACATAATGATATGTCTGTGCTTAATACCACAGTACAGTGACCCCCCTCCCTACCGTGTGCCCATTAAAAAAATTAGAGTCAACAGTCTATATATAATGTGCGTGTATCAATACAATGGGATAAATTAAAATGGGATTCTAATCAGATTCACCTGTAATATTAACTCAACTTAAAACAAGAAGTTAGAGGAATGACAGGCTTTCTCTTGCGACTGACAAACAATACTGCAGTCAAGACATAAATAAACAAACAATATCATAATGATATTGTTGCACAACCATGATGAGCTCGTGGTTCTCGGATTGACTTTTCAATTGTCCATTTATTTGTCACAGGATCATAACACTCTACAATGCAGCTTGGTTTGGCATCAATAAGTCCTCCCACGACATAAATCTTTTCACCAAGAACTGTGGCCCCAGAATGTTTATGTGCATAGGTCATATCAGCCAGTCTCTCAAATGTACGTTTCCTTGGATTCAAAGCAATCATTTTCTTTGTGTCTTCCCAAATGATATAGAAAATGTTATTTATGACAACAATTTTGGCATATTGAATAGGCTCTGGTAAAATGAAATGCTCAGCAGAACGAATGTCTTTTCCTTTCCCTACACACTGGAAATTGTCCATTGTATTGACCTTTGCCTCACCTTGTAACCCACCTACTTCCACTAACATATTGTTAAATGTTACAACCTGAGATTGTTTCCTTGGAAACATAGACTGACCCACATGTGTCCATGACTTAGTACTTGGATCATAGCACTCTATTAATTCCGAGTCTATCACACTGTATGTTGTGCCATATGTGACCCCTCCAAACACATATAAAAGTTCTCCTAAAGCACCAGAAGCATGCCGAGCACGAGGTTTAAGCATAGGTGGCATTGCAATCCAAGTCCTACTGCTGCCTTCAAACTTCCAAACTTTTGAGACAATATTGCCCTCCAGAATTCCACCAGTCACTAAAATAGCATTATCGACTGTACAAACACTAAACCAAGAAATATTATCTGGAAAATCAGGTAAATCAAACCATTTTTCTTTTAATGGATCATACATTTCAACAGACCTATTTACATAATTATTTATCCCACCAATCACAATCATTTTTTCTTTAGCAACAGTTGAAGGCCTGGGATGAACATGACAGTTTTGCATGCTCCGTCTTCGACGACCCGGCTGGTCATGTACAGAATCATGCTCCTTTTGTGCATCTTTCACCATCTGTACACATTCTTCACAATTACGAATTAAAGGTTCTTTTTCTATTACAGCTAATCTATCTAAATCAATGACAGGAAATCGTATATTTTCTAACAAATCAACAATATGTTTTTTCCGTTCATCTGTATCATATTTAATCCATTTTATCACAGCATCGTAAACGGTTTCTTCCGATCGTACATCTATCCAATCACTAGATATATATTTAATCAAACTCTCTACAGTAAGTTCAAGGAATTCTGTTTGCTCTGTTACTAAACTAAAATTTTCTAAGGCATACTGATATGCCTCCTTCTCAAGTCGGTGACAGGAATGCATTTGTGCAAATTCTTCAATACCTAAGCAATTCACTGGATCTAACTGGCATTTCAAAAACTTACAACAAGCATCAACAATAGCTTCATACTGTAACATTCCTCCGGCCACTAACATTTCTTGAACGTTGTCCGTATTTATTTCTAAAATTCCAGTATAAATGTAGTCAATGATTCGCTTCATGATCCACGGTGAAATATCATTGAAAGATACAAGAGTTTCTTTACCTTCCCTCAATTCACTTGTAAACATGGCTCTAAAATAAGGACTACTGGCTGCCAGGACATTACGATGACAGTAAAATTCTTCTTGTCCCACAGAGACCGTTGCATCAGTGAAGATCTTTTCATTGCGAAGAGAATTCAGCTTGTTAAGCATATCACTGCCATAATCTGGATCATGAAGAACATACTTTTCTATGGCTGGTGAGCCAAATCTTTTATCCATACCTAAAAAAAAAATAAATTCTCTTTAACTGTGAGAAACAATTTGAAACTACTGTAAAAAAAAATGCAAGGTTGATTAACACAATTTCAGGAAAACATGCATACAAATATCATCAGGCAAATGTTTCACAAAAAGTTGTGAGACTTAGGACTTCTTGTAAATCATGTATAATGCATGTAAGTTATGATTACTCGTAACACTTTAGACATTTTGAGAAATCTTCAAATAATGTTCAGTTTTTATTATATTTATTTATTAACCATAATAGAACAAACAATGCATTACTTTGTAAATAACATAAATGTAAATGGCATTTTTACAACTTCAAAGAAATTTCCTTTTTGCTAGAACCACATTGTCAAACTGCAATTTCAAGAATACAGGCTTATCATCTACCTTAAATAAAGTTCTGCACCATAGTTTAAAACAAACGAAAATCAGAATTTTGCACCTACCTGAAAATAAACTCAAAACTCATGAAGTACATGAAGTAAATTGTGTATAAAATGAAATTAAGAAATGTACTGTAACATGTATTGACAGCAATACCAGCATGATATTAGGTAAACAAATACATGTGACACTGCTTACATAAACAAATATTACAGAACACAATAGTATCTTATAATATAAATCAAAATTAAAATTCAATTACTTTACTTCATAAAAAAATCCTTCATCTGCAAAATGGCTTCAAATTCATGTACATAAGTTTACATCTAAAATATAATCTACCCTGGATATAATTACTACTGTATTATATTGGATAAGACAGATTACTAAA
Source organism: Geukensia granosissima (assembly GCA_032357055.1). Taxonomy (NCBI): domain Eukaryota; kingdom Metazoa; phylum Mollusca; class Bivalvia; order Mytilida; family Mytilidae; genus Geukensia; species Geukensia granosissima. The sequence continues at coordinate 3,310 of JAULBM010087194.1, read as the reverse complement.
GCTTTAATGTATTTAATCCTCTCATAACCAAAATAATTATGAAGGTGAATGGATTTTTATTTAAATGCTTACTGCACATGTTTCTAACTTGATATAATACCAACTAGAATTTTACACCTCCACGCACCTGCTATTTGACGAAACTGTTACAAAATTTAAACTTTTTAAAGATCTGCATTAGAAGATATTATTTCCACTGCTGGAAACTGCTGGAAGCAAATAAATTAATAATTCTGATTATATAATTGTGTAAATATTATTGAAATCATCCATGTTTTCCAGGTCCATGTGTAATGGATTGCAGTATTTTTATTTGATTTAGTAAACAAGTTATATAAGTGTCCAATGAACACTGTGCTCTACCATTGATCTGAGCTTTGTTAGTAAACTACCTGTATCTACCTGAATACAGACATATTAATCATTTTGCACAACAATATTGATTCAGCAACATGTATGACCCTAAACTAATTAAACAAGAGTGGATACAGAGATATCTCACCTGCATTTCAAATTTGTGAATAGCAAGCAAGGATAAGCTGATGCAAACTTTGCAATTGCATCAAGATACGACTTCAGTCCATTGATATGAGAATGTTGAACAAATAAGCACTATGGTTAAAGTAGATCAAATGATACCAATTACAGATGAGAAAATCCCATCAAAATCAACAATAAAATTTTCTTACCCCCTAATATCTCTGTAATGGTAATAAAATGTAAGGGTGCAAGTGGTTTTTGAATAGAGAATACAAAGAAGAAATGCAATCATAGGAGAAAAAGAACAACATTAAGAAAATCTACATTTATGTCCCTTCCTAAAAATGGGTAGGGCTGGATCATCTATACTCAATTCCACCCTTTATTTTATATGAGGGGATCAAATTTAATATCAAATATATGTTCAAATATCAAATGGCTAAGGATAATAGAACAAACATTTTCAAATTGAAACCTTTCTTTTTAATGAGGGTTGATACCAATGACAGACCATAACATAAAACAACTGCGAAATTTTTGTAATGGATTATGGTATAATATTAAAATGTTTCCTCTGGATGACCTTGTGATTAAAGTCATCCAAATGCAACTTCACAACTATGACTAGTATAGCTTCTAGAACAACAAAAACTCAAACATATCTTTCAATAATAAAGCAAATTTTCTTCATTGAAAAATATGAACAGGAAGACTCAAGGGGAAGTACACATTAGTCATTGTCCACAAACACCATACTGCCAAGTTTCTTGGTTATATCTAGTATATTTACCGAATAAATAGAACCTTGTGTGTGGCTGCAGACACCATGCAATTCCAATATTCCCCTAAGTTCAGGTCAGATATCATGATTTGCTATTAACATTGGTCAAACTGTATTACCAGCAATCTGTCGCTGAATTATACGACCGCAGCATGTTGACATGTAAAAGACGAACATATGAACCTTTGGGTAAGTGTGGATACAGTATTTTGCTGGACATAATAATGTGCTGGACACAGTAATATGACTGGCAATCAAGTTGAGCCCAATTTGAACTCTTTTACCTTGGAAATGGCAAGAGATATAGAGTATTTTCATTGACATACTCCTGAAATCTCTCATTACGAAAAATCAAACCAAAAAACCCTATCAAAATCAAATGAAATACTTGTATCAAATTTTTACAAATCAGATGAAATTGAATCCCTGCTACTTTGATCCCATTCGGTTCAAAAATGGTAAGAGTTAGAGAAAATAGGTTGACATACTAATTTTTTAACCTTCTTGACCCCTTTAATACAAAAATTGTAAATTCTACAAACATGCTTGGAGTAACTTTTGTTGCATTTTTCATGAGGAATCCTATGGAAAAGACCCATCAAAATCAAATGAAAAATAAAATTTATCCATATCATATGAAATTGAATTTTCCTCCAATTTTGGCCCCTATTTGCTTGAAAACGGAAAATGTCAAATATATTTGTATGAGCTTTAGAAACTGGTAACATATCGGAAAGTATTGCAGAGCATTTTTACCCATTTTGCACAAATGAATTTGATATTTTCCGCTAATGTACATGCACCGTTTTTTAGCCTGCACTTCATAAAAGGTAAATAATTGGATGATTATCATTCTGATATTGTTGAATTTATTCAACATTTCCACATTTCTTAATAAATGACACCAGTTATCTGGTTTCTGAATTAAATATTTCATTTTGCTCATAATGCCTTGGTGACTATATTATGCTACTATGCAAAAACCATTTTGCTATATTTGTACACTCGTATTTGTATAATAAAATGCTTAATTGCAGGATAAAAAGAAAGAAACCCCATAAAAATTGGAAAAAATATAAAATTTTATTTGAAAATTTAAAAAACCCCTTTTGTACCCTCCGTAAAAAAGGGTGGAGTTAGATCAACCAAAATCAATCCCAATAATTAGACTAACAGGAGACTATGTTATGCTACAATGCAAATACCATTTTGCTATATTTTTACTCAGGCAATTGTATAAAAAGATAGAAACCCTATAAAAATTGCATTTAGAAATTTAAAAATCCCCATTAAGGACCCTCCTTAAAACTTTTAAGTGCTTCGCATGCGCAGCATGTTGACATGTAAAAGGTGAACAAATGAACCTTTGGGTAAGTGTGGACACTGTATTTTGTTGGACACAATAATGTGCTGGACACATTAATGTGTTGGACACAGTGATAAGACTGGATAACAGATCATTTTGACTCATATTATCCTCAAAACTGGCGTCACTTTGTTAATTTTTTCATAAAGAATTATTTCCAAAAAACCCCATTCAATTTGTATAAAAAATAAAATTTTTCCTTATTATAGGAAATTGAAATCCCCTCCCCCACTACTTTGACCCCTTTTTAGCTCAAAACGATAAGAGATAGAGAAAATCCGTTGACATACTATTGAAAGCTCTCATTGGAAGGAATCAAATGCAAAAAAAACCCATCAAAATCGAATGAAAAATACCCTCCCTTTTTTTTTTAACCCTTTGACCCCTTTTATACAAAGTCGGAAAAAGCTACAAAATATGCTTGAAGTCATTTTTGTTGCATTTTTTGTGAGGAATCATTTGGAAAAATCCCATCAAAATCGGATTAAAAATAAAATTTTTCTGTGTTATAAGAAATTGAATTCCCCCTCCTCCACTACTTCGACCCCTTTTAGCTTGAAAAGGGTAAGATAAAGAAAAAAATCTGTTGTATCAACAAAAAAAACAGAGAGCTCTCTTTGAGAGGAATCAAATGAAACTAGAGGCTCAGGAGGCTGAGCCTGTATCGCTCACCTGCCATTTGG
>JAULBM010087085.1:0-19400 GCA_032357055.1 Geukensia granosissima | reverse complement strand
AGCTTTCAGTGGTATGTCAACAGATTTTCTCTATCTTTTACCGTTTTCGAACTAAAAGGGGTCAAAGTAGAGGTTGAAGGGAATTCAATTTCGTATATTGTGGAAAACTCTTTTATTTTTGACTATTTTGAATTTTTACTCGATGGCCCAATTCGTTAAAGAATAAAAAAGTTTTCATAAAAACTTATTTTCAAACATATCGAACATGACAAACAGGTCTATGATTCTTGCACACAACTTAATGATATTAAGCAACTGTTAATAACGCATGACAAAATATGTTTTATGTAAAATAATTACTTTATTTTTATAGTTTGCACGACGTTTTTATGTAATTCAGGATAAGTATCTTCTCATGTACAGGTTTTTCGGTTCGCTATGATATCTAGCGCAATAAGCAATCAAAACAGACGTATATCGAAAGAGAGGAATAAAAAATAAGGGAGAAAAACTGAATTCGAGAATATTGGAATTCGTACATCCCTTTTATCTTGACTTTAACTTGACAAAGACCATATATACACCGACCGCCTTGAAGACCACCTCTAAATATGATTGGTTTTAAGTAATCTAGTGAAAAACTGCATCTCCATTTTTGTATTTTGAAACCACTGGATCGATGCCGCGTTCTACATTTGTTAAAATTCTAAAGCACTGAAAAAAACAGAATGGCCTCGGAAAGTATTGCACTTAGTAGTTGTCCCTGGCGTCAGATTTAGCTTCCCTCTTCGATTTGTTTAGATCTGAGTGATTCCTTTACTATGTTAGGATCTTGGACTTCCAATGTTTTGGTTCTAATACAACTAACAAGAGGTTACTCCTTGAAATGTACATACAGCATACCAAACTTGTTCATAATTACTCAATTTTATATTTTGAAACCACTGGGTCGATGCCGTTGCTGGTGGATCATGTCCCCGAGGGTATTTACCAGCTCAGTTGTCAGACTTGTGTGATTTGAAATTTGTCAACCAATGTTTTAAATAACTTGCTGAATTTGGTAAACTTTTAAAGCGCCGAAAATACTGAAAGACCTCTAAAAGTATTGCTCTTAGTTGAAGTCCCCGCCGTCGTATTCGGCTTCCCATTTCGATTTTGGGATTTCAATGTTTCTTTTGCTATGTTTGAATCTTTGACTTCCTAAGTTTTGATTCCAGTGCTATTGACGGGAGGTTACTCCAAGAAATGTTCATATAACATACCAAAATTCTTTATATTTATTCAACATTGGTAATTTTGTACATTAAAAATCGGATTTTATTTACGAGAAACTTTGTTTAGCAACGCATTGATGGAACATGCCTCCATATAAATATTTGAAATGACTCTTAAAACTGATCAAACATGGGCTGAAATTTATCCAAATATATCTGTCTTTCAAATAAAATTACACTTATTGCAATTCAACAAATGTTCTTGAAAATACCCATAGTGTGAATAAGTGTTTTGACACCTATACGTTCTTATAAAGAGTAATGGCTCTGCATGGGAAATAATAGCAGACGAAAGGTTCTAAAAAAGTGGTAAATTCTGACGTAACATTGATTGATTGATTGACTAATTGATTAATTGCTGGATGCCAAATTGGGACTGTTTGGATAGGGGCGGGAAATTTAGACGAAGTAACATCGATATGCCACCAAAAATGAGTATTTTCATGATTGCATTCTGGACTTAAACTTCTGTTATTGATTGTAGCATACATTTCCGCATGCGACCCCTCAAATTTAAGATGTCTACACACAATTTATTCAGTGTAACCTATCAAGGGTTTGTGAGAATCGTAGTGCATCTAAAACCCTGGACTTGTAAATATGTAAATATTAAGAAATATGCCTTTTTGTGAAGTTAAAGCGCAGGCAAGTCATAAGTTTATTGGAAAACGTAAACAATCTCTGTTGACGTTTTCAGGACCTATATATGAATTCTGATTTTTTCATCGGTTTAAAGTCAAAGAGACATTTAAAAACAATGTGGTGTTTCATTGACGTTTATCTTATATTGTAATCTGTACAAACTAGCCACTATTTCGTACGTTTAATGAATATTTTGTACCAAACTGACAATGTTATAACGCCTTTTACTGCGTCGTTCACAGGCGATGATGTCGGCTGGTATATTTTGCATTATAATATGATTATAACAATGACCATTCAATAACAATTTTAACACTGAAAAACACATTTTGACACGAATTTTACAGAATTATATTTAATATTTCGCCCACATATAATGAATGCATGTATATGTTTACTACTTTATTATAATACCCTGACTGAGGTGAAAAGTTTGAACACAACACGTTGCATGTTTTGATTGTATATTCAAATTATTTCGCCAGCAGGAAGCATTTTTTCTACTATTTATTTTTTCTTGTATCATCTGACCTTCATTTCACTAACCCATCTGTCTTGCTGTGACTATCATTGGCAAATGTTTTTTAATTATGTTAAAATTATATAAACAAACTGATTACTTTGAACAACCAACATCATTAGAATGATAATAATTTTTATGCGTACAAATGACCCTTTCCTAATTCGTCTACTTCAGTTGTCCACAGAGACAAATTTTTCAAAGTACAAAGTATAAATATTTGTAGCACAATTATATACAAGCAGAAAAACTGAAATATGGTCAATTTTGCATGAGAAAGATGCAATTGTATTGTTGGCAAAAATACAAAGAAATGAGGATATTTGCTATAAAATGTATGAAAATAAAGAGTTTCAAATTACTGTGATAGATTGAAAGAACTTTTTTTTTTAAATAAGAATAATAGTGGAATGTTATTCTTGGAAACTTTGAAAACTAACACAAAGTCTTAATTAAATAAAACCCATTATGTCACAAAAAATGTATGCCAATTTATCATTCCTTTATAGGTCGTATGCACATCACATTGCATAATCATCTAGGAGCACATGCACTTTTGTTATATTCCCGTTTTTATTTATCTCTAAACTGCATTATCTCCTCTGCTAGAAAAGAGTTGAAAAAATTGTTAAAACAAAACATATTTGAAAAAACAAATCATTTCAAATATGAAGAGTGTAAAACAATGTACTGTTGTTTCATTAGAGATTCCCATATACCAATCCTTTCAGCAGTATTACTCATTAATTCTATAGAATTATTCATTTGGGATTAGTTCATTCCAATAATAATTAGTTTTCCATGACAAAATCTGTTTTTGTCACATATTGGTTTATGCAATACACATTTTTTCGTTAAATATAAAAAAGGTAATTTCTTACTGGCATGGTAACGTTTTAATGTTTATTACCATTTATAATCTGTATTTGCCAATTATGTGCTATTTTATGAGACAAACATCATTTGTAAATTGATAAATTAGTAAATGCAAAATGAAAATGATTGAATATCTATCCTGTGACGTTCTGGTTTTGGATAATTTTACGAATAAACAGGTCTACAAACAATTTTTGTTAGAGTGCGACTATTGACGAGTACAAAAAGAGCTTCTAATTTATTTTTTATTTATTTACACCGCTTCTTATGGTATATAACCTTGGGTTAGAAAAAAAACATAAATAAATAAACAGTATGATTTGAGGATATTCTATAAATGCTTACAAGGTTGGTGAGACCCACGCCTATTATTATGTAGATAATGTGCTGAATAATGGCACTGGATAGATTGTATTTATGTTGGTATTCAGTTTTATATGTTGATGAATTCATGACTTTTTTGTTTAATAGCGGGATAAATCCAGTGTTTATAGAAGAAATGATCCAAAGCAATAAATTCTTTGAAACATGTAGACACATTAAGTGTTAAAAAATAGACATTTGCATTTAATACGGATTTCCAGTTATCCATTAGCAAACGCTATGACGTCAACAGTGCCACACTCTAAATCTAGGATTAGCCGTCTGGGATTAGTATTTCCCCAACGATAATTAGTTTTCCTCGAAATAAATCGTTTAGGTCGCACCTTTTTTATGCAACACTTAGATATTCGTAATATATATAATCATATATAGAATCTCTTTCTTATGAAACAATTCCAAGAACTACTTTTAGATATTACAAAATATCATGTGTAGATAAATAAAAATGGGCATCTGTAAAAATGGGAATCACTGTTTATTTTCTGTCAGAGAATGTTGTATTTCATGCTTTTTTCTATAAATTTAAATTATCTGCTGGAAATCTGACATTGAAATTAACATCATAACTGTTTCCTCAACTGACCGGCAATAGTTTGCTTTCCTTAAAAAATCAGAATCAAAATAAATTCGAATAAAGCAATGGACAATAGAAATAGTAAATCAGAAGTCCACTGTATTAATACCCATGTGAGAGATCAAAAGTACATAGTCAAAATAGACAAGACAAACCTGAAACTGACTAAAATGTAAAACGGAAACAAAACGAACAAATGCTTGGACTCCACGTATTCATTTACAAAACAGGATTAGGAACAGGTGCTGCGGAAGTGTAAGTATCTTTTGTCACGTACAGACAAGACCATGGTAATAAGAAGAGCAGAAGAGCATACAAAACTTAAGCTTGGAAAACTTGGGATCGAGTTCGGGTTCTCCTTAAGGATAAGCAGCTTCTATATAAAAATAGGAGATGTGGCATGATTGTATATGAGAGAGCAATCCACCTAATGATAGTCAAAGTTAAACTTCTACAGGTCGCATTACGTTCATCAATAATAAACCAGAGACCATACCATAACGGCAGCTCTAAAAGGCTCCTAAAATACAAAACGTGAAACTATCGACCATCGACCAAATCTATTTAAAGAGTGTAGACAACTGTAAAGTATATAAAATTACAATTGTATTATTGAATATTCTGTTTAAGTTTTAGAACATGACAAATGCGCAAAAACAATCAAATGCACTGAATAGAACTGCTTTATTATAACACCTTGTGTAAAATATGTATTACTGCTATTGCTTGCCATTAATTAATAGAGTATGCATGTCTTGCCTTTAAAAATGTTTTCAGATAATTTACCTGACGCAAGAATAGCTATCGAATCTGTTCCAGCGCTTCCCAATGTAGTGGATAGGATATTTCTGTTATTGTTGTCACAACCCCAAGTGTGGTTGCATTATCTTTATATTGGTATGTGAAATGTGCGATCATTTTTTTGTACATTTATAAACTCTTCTCCTTGAAAACGTTTGCATCATAGCAAAATTTACAATAATTATAAAATCATTGGGAAAAAGATGTGTATAATTTGAAATCTCGAGATTGATGTCACTGTTGTTGGACCAGACTTCCCCGAGGATATTCACCAACCCACTTGTCAGACTAGTGTATCGAAATTTATTCAATTATTATATCGTTTTGCAGACAGTTTCAATATCTATTCATATTCTAAACCCCTAAATTGACGGAGAGACTTTAAAATGTATCAGAAATAGATTTCCTTGCTGCTGGATTTTGATTTTGATTTTTATTTGTTTGGATTCAATACTTCTTTAATATTTGGATTCTTTTTCTTGGTTTCAATGCTGCTTATTAGAAAGTAATCCTAGAAAAACGAATACAGCATTGCAAAATTAGTTCACATCTAGAAGTTGTAGTTTAAAGTTTTTCTGTTATATCAAGAAAGAATTATTGTCATGCTTTTAAAATATATCTTTATTCATTATGAACATGTTTATGATTTATTCACCCGAGTTTTTGTAGGGTTCGTGTTACTCCAGCAATAGTTTTCAGTTTTTAGTGAAGTGTTGAGTTTTCTGCGTTTGTCTGTTGTTTCATTTTGTTGGCCTTGGTTTTGTCTGATTTCTGACTCCCCCCTTTGTTTCTTTGAGTTTCTTTTACCTAAAATAACTCTCATAGTGGAGAAGAAGTAAGTCTTCGTGACGTGTTTTGTATGTTCAAAGTATTTATCTTTTTCACATTAGAGATATTTTTGATTTGTGATCTTAAGGTCATCTTTGCAGCTATGTTCCGGAGTTTCTTTTCAAATCCAAAACTTTTGGTATATTCACATCACTTATGCAATTGATGAGCCAAGTTTCACTTCCGTATTCAATATGTGGTAACATTTATCTAGCCCACCAGCAGTGGCATTGACCAATGGGAATTTTGAGTATGCTGGACACGTGTTTCAAGGTGTAACCTCTCACCAGCAGCATTTAAACCAAAACGTGGAAAGATCATGATCCAAACATAAATGAACATCACACATCTAAAGCAAACCGAAATAGGCAGCTAAATTTAGCATAAAGGAAGCTATCATGTGCATAACAAGGGATGAATATCCAGGTCTCTGAATTACATCGTAACACTTTTGGGAAATCAAACCACACTATTTATAAGTGTGTTACAACTAGGACGTGTTAACTAAGAAAAAATTTGCCTCAGCTTGGATTGATGCGAAGACACGAAAAAGGATTCAATGATGGATGCTGAACGGAAATAACGGACCTTGTTTCTATTTTAAGAGTCCTGAGAACATTAAGTATAAGCTTCAGTTCTCTCTGTTTAAGTTTGCTTTTAGTACTATGCTGTCTTGATATTCAAACCCTGGAGCTCTAAAGTTTTAATCTATTTGGCCATGCCATGCGGGTAGAGAGAAAGAAATGGGTCCGTTAATCGCAGCTCGATCCGAACGAAATAAGGAAGTTTAAAAAAGTTAATGAAGATGTTCTTGATCGCACTCTTTTCATTATAATCGAGAACTAAATAATAATACAAATAATAATACCAATTAAACGTCAACGCTTATAGAAACATGAAAATATAGTTGTAAATTAAATGCTGAAAAGTAAACGAAAGCCAAGACAATTGATTTTTACATATTAACGCGGAATCACACGCATGATTACTTGTTTTTCATTAGTATTGCGTGTATTCTATGTACGTTGCTTAATAATACAATATCAATGAATCATCGAACATTGTATAAAAATACTAGCTGAAATCTGTGGGAAGGTTTTAAACGTCATTATATCGATGCCCTTACACCAAATTTCATGAGTATCAAGTAAACTATCACTTATAAAATAGCTGTAAGGTCTATTCTGCATGTCAAATATAAAAAAAATGTCCGATTTTTAATTATGCATTTAGGGCTGATACGAGAGCCGATATGAACTTTTGCACTGTAAAACCATATCGGCCCTCATAATTGAACCGGATTAACATTGTAAATACATATCGGCCCTCGCGCACTATCCGAGAGGATTATGATTTCGCGTTGCTTTTCGGTTTCGGTTGTCTGAATCGGCTGTAATAGTTATGAGCAGTTTCTACTACTTAAAATGTATTTATATGTTATTTAATATATTTAATTTAATTTGCATGAAAATATTACATTTACAAAAACAATAGGTGACAAACCAATCATTAGATGTTCCTTTTCAGGTCAACCCTGGAATCATCCATCGACCAAAATTATCCCTCTGGCTAAAACCTTAGACGCCGATATGGCGTCTCGAAATCATACATGAGTTGATATGGATATGATATGTGATAATATTTTATTTTACTTTTTAAAGAAAGCATGTAGGTTTTGTGACCGACAAAAATAAAAATATTTTACCTATAGTTTACACGTAGTTATTTTGACTTCTCAGTTTATCGCACAAAATCAAAACAACTTAAATTATAAAGCCCACGAACTTGAATGGAGCATCTGGCATGAATTTACCATTTTAGTGTTACGTACCATGACATATCTTCTCCTGATCTCTTCAATCTGACGTCAGCTTTCATAAAGGATCAGAAGAAGGAGACAGTAATTTATGGGGCAGTATCATGGATATCACCTTTAAAATAAATCAGCCAGCGTACAAAGAAACAATCAAAGCATTGGGAAATGACGGCTACAATAAACCACAAGCACATTCTTTGGCTTACAACTGTATAGCAGGAAAGAACAAGGACGTAATAACTGACACTACTTGGCAAAGATGATGAGGAATAAAAAAAACTTGAACAGATCCTGTTCAAAGACATTTTAGTCAAACGGACAAACGCTTAAACAATGAGATTCTACTCTTGTTTTGTGCTTTTAATTGCTTTTTATTGAGATATGTGTGTTCTCGTTTTATATTTAATTCAATAGGGCATACCCACACATGAAAATTAACACTTTATAAGACTAATTGTGAAGCAGTTATTGTATGACTGGTTGACTTGTAATCACTTATTATGTTTAACTCTATGGTTTCAGTTAAATGTTTACAAAATTAATTACCCTAAACAGAAGCGAACCCTGGTGACTAATATCATATGGGTGTTTCCTATTTAAACGATAAAAATTATACAACCCACAGATTAATCTTATCTTGATTAAAAAAAACAAAGGCAGTATATTAACAAACAGAGTGTCATTCGTATCTAATGATATAAACATGTTTATCAATATAACGCAAATAAAAATTTACACTCAACCTAAAATAATTAGGTATTCATAATTGCGCATTTTTCGTCAAAGAATCTGAAATTTGACACGAAATTTACACCGCAAAACACGTGCTCATGACGTATGACGAAAATCGTGAAGATTAATTACATATCAAAGAATATTCCAGTTATTTTTACCTGCACTGAAAATCAAGTCATTAATTTATTAAAGTATACTACTTATATCTCATCCTCATTTAAATTGGTTCACTCAAGCTTTACATTTCGGTGATTTTGGTCTACTGGTATATGTCGTCTGTTGAAATTTGTTAGTCTTGTCTGTTTTCTGAATTAACAATTTTTTTTTCTGTCACCTTGAAAAATAACTAAAGAATAACTCTCATGCAATTACTCAAAAGACAGCTATTGTTTTTTTAATAATACGGACGTTACACTTAATTATCAAAAGAACCAATACTTTGATCAGAGGTTTCTGTGTTGCACACATGACAGTGACTTTATATTTTGGTTCTTATCCTCGGTGTTGGCTGCCATGAAAAAAGTGAGACAAAATTTAAATAAAGGTCCATCCAAAAACCGCTCCACTAAAGATAGGTTTTTAAATATGGCTCCGCAGTTTGAGTCAAGAAGATTTTTACATTAATTCCCCACAGAGTCCAAGTTGAACCTTGGGTCTGCTGTAGGTAGCGGCTTTGTGGTTGGTCTGTGGATATGCTGGATAAACCTTCGGTAGACGATTCCACCATAGTTTTGTTTCGATGGGAAAAGCAGTTTCAGGCAAGTTAAATTTTAAGTGAAATGGTAAGCAGTTTGAAACGAGAACAAAAAATCCTCCCGATGTTCGCGTCGAGGTTCTTTTATCCGGGAAATAGTTGTTCTATATAATGTAAGTTACTTCCGAATTTGATTTTTTTATTATTATTTTTTTTTTTGGATAAGCTATACCGTCGTTAGAGAATTACAAGCTCCATGTAGTTTATCTGATCTTTAAATAAATTGCAAAAAACACAATTCGCAAATATCAAAATATTATATATAAGCGTTATTTATAAATTGTAAAAATGGAGAAATGAGTTTGTTCTGTCAGCGAATAACATAATTTGTTATCCTAGAGCGAAATTCAGTGTTTATGGGACAATAACATGAAGCAATAAAATAGACTTATAGAGTGTAAAACATTTAACACAGATTTCCAAATACCCAAGAACAGCTAAATCATTTCAACAGTTAATGTGTAAATTCTATGATATCTCGTGGGCATTGTTGATACGTGATTCGTTCCTGACGCATCAAATCTTAATACCTTAGGTAGAATATTAGAAAAAGAAAGTAAATTTCTATTGAAGATTTAAATTCCAAAATAGAGGTTTTAGGGTCTCCGCTAGAATATATAAAGTTTTAGGTTAAAATTGGTTGAATTGTGGTTATGATTTTTACCTTGTCTCTATTACAGATTTTCTCCGAAGTGCTAATATATTTCATAACACGCACATCTTTCTGACTGTTTCATATGCAAAATAGTGGTTAGCGGGCGAGAGCGATAGTATGGTATACAAGTGGTGTTTTTGTAAATATATATAGTATGTTGAATTTCATTTCGTAAGGGCAACCTGTGGAACTGTCATCCAGTATAAGAAATTTAACAGTTTATTTCTTTCTTTGAGGGGCGGGATGTTGTATTGTTAGATTTGACTGGATGTCAGTTCGGCAGGTCTATACTGCGATTCCGGATACAGTTGTTACCGGAATCGTACCCGTCGGTTATTGTGTCTTTCTTCTCGTTTTCCGGCTTAATTCAGTCAGAGCAGACGCACATTTTTATGTAAGATCAAATTCAACTTTAATATAAATTGTAAATATAATTTGGTGTTCCTTTCCAGTCCCAAAATGTCTTTTACCTGACGAAGGGAGATTTGTTTTCTAACATGTGTATTTAGGCAACTATTTACGCTAAACTTAGTTGAATCATAGCCGCCATCATGAACATCAGATCGGCAAATAATTAACAAATATAGTTCAGGACTTCTAAACATTCATTTTTGCAAAGTAACATTTCAATCTACTTTGTGATTAAAAAAAAATTTTTGAAATTTGGGCCAACCAAAAACATAAATAGCTATGACGGCCATGTTGAATTTCAGATCGGCACTAAAATCATAAATCTAGTAAAGGATCGCTTTTCTCACATTTCTGCTAAGTTTAGTTTAAATCTGTTCTGTGATTTTAGAGACAAACATGAATATTTGAAGTCCCCATAATGTTTTTTTTTAACTAAGTTGCAAAATGGAAACAGTTTTGAATTTCTGATAGGCTTTCTGTAATAAAGTCCACTAAAATCAAAATCACTGTTTTGAAAAAAGCAATTGATGAATGAAATTCTTGCGGAGTGGACAATGCATTTGAAATATTAAGTAGATACAGGAAAAGAAGATGTGGTATTATTGTCCATGACAAAACCATCAAAAACGTGATAATCTCAAACTTCTACACGTTGGCCTACGGCCTCCAATAATGAACACACCCTATGGCAAGCTGTAAAAGACCCAAAAAATTAAATGTGATGATATTAACTATCGGCGAACTAAGTAACACTCAAATAAAAACAACGACACTCACTGGATTACACATTCCTGGCTTTGAACAGACACATTAAGTATGTGGCCGGATTAAAAATGTCTGTGAGTACTAAACCCTCCTAATAACCTTGGGCAGTGCTTTGGTTGTGACAAAACGAAATTTAAACCAAACTTTAAAACTAACTAAAGAATTGACTTTTGAAGTCGATACAATAACAAATAAAACGAGAGACACCAAGATTTAACGACCTCTAAAAAGGACTCGCTGTTTCTGACAGGTAGTTCAAAATCTAAACCTAGCTGAAAACACACCTGATTGTATAAACATTTTGTTTTGTACATTCAGCGATCTGCAAAATTGTAAATTTTCTCTATATCAAATCTGTAAAATAAGCTAATCTGTACAGATTAAAATTTGAAAACAGCGACAGTGACAGATGTTTTGGTATTTATTTTTGAAATTCGTTTATACAGACTACATCTTGGTAAACTTACCAAAGATCGGAGGAAACTAAATTTCTCCTGTTCAACCTTTCATTATGTATAGAGGTCAACCAAATACGTAAACAAACTGAAGGCAATAATAAACAACATACAACGTGAAAAAGTGGGTAGCGTGACGACATTGCCAATGCTATTTATTCCTGCATCTTTGTAACATTCAATCAATACTCTTATTGCACATGCCGTATCAAACTGTCCATAACTTTTAATAGAAAATTAGCCGTCTGTTCACATCGACAGTGTCGCTCTGAATGCCGGGCCGACCAAAACCCACAAAACTACTGAAAAACTGGCGTTGCAAACTGAAATACCCAGGAGAAAGTAATTCCATTCTAATTCACTGTCCGTTCAAACGAAACAAATTACATTTAAACCTTGATAAAAATACAAGTTTGCCATTGTTGAATAAATTATGTGAATTTTTATGCTATATGTACATTTCAAGGAGTAAAATCTCACTAGTAGCATTAGAACCAAGACAAAGGAAATCTATAATCCAAATATAGTACAAAAATACTCAAGTCCAAACAAATCGTATTAGGAAGTCAAATCCTACAGTAGTCCCTAAGTGCAATGATTTCGGAGCCTTTTCCAGTTTTCAGTGTTTGAGAATTTAACCATGCGGCCAGATGCAGCAAATATCTGTTCAACTTAAACAATTTCTTTTATAATTCCTTTTGATCCCACACTCCTCCAGATAACAGTGTCAGGTCATAACATTTTTTTAAATAGTATACACTTTTTTACTGTTGAGACATTTGATATTTGTGTATTGATTTAACCTTTTTGTTCTGAAATATTTTTGTCCATTATCGCTACCTTCAAATTATGTCTTTGAAAATGTAATCCCAACAATATTCTGAGACATAAAATATAACATACCAATAATTACGTCTATGACGTTGTCTCTTTGTTCCAGGCTCAGGTGGCCAAACGAGTTTTAATATAGCTATTTTTATTTAAATTAGTTGTAGGTAGAGTTGCACTATACTTTCTGCTAATAATTTAAAATGCCATACATTTATTCAAAGAACCTTCAATACAAAAATATAATGCATATAAAAATAATAGAGGTGGATTTATTGTCAATGGGTTCAAAATGTCATAAGGTCATTTTGTTTAATTTGTGGTGCGAATATGCAAGCAAGGTTTCACCCTGTCCCCTTAATTACCTCTCCACTTCGGAGACCTGAAAAGTCATTTAATTTTTTCTGCAATTTGAATGGCCGTAATTCGGCGAGGAAAACGACATTGTAGCACTTGTTGAGTACCAGTATCAAAACACAAAGGTCCTACAGACATAAGGTGTTTACATTCTTCGTTTGAATACGACGTCACTAGTACTCCTGCCATGTCTAGCCCCGAACTCGACACAATTAGCCAACACCCTAGCAATGAAATTGGTGCCAACAGCGATACAGGAGCTACGAAAGACGAAACGGTATTCCATTCCCCTATCAAACAACAACTTGATGAAACATTAGCAATTGAAAAAGAGAATGAACTCATGGGTAAAGAACTAAACTTACAAGAATTTAATGAAGTAAATAAACAATTAAAATAAAAACTCAAGTTGTGAGCAAAGACAGTAAACACTCAGAAATTAATGACGAAGTAATGAAGCCGAAAAAACCATCCTCATCTACAAAGATTCTTGACAAAATGAGACAAGACAAAAAAAGTATGAAAATGACTTTAGAGAGAGAGAGAAGAATCTTGTTGGTGACCTGTTTGAGTCATCCGACACGTCAGCTGATTCAACCCCCACTTCTGGAAGCAGGGATGAAGGTGAGACTAACATTAAAAACTTAGAATACCCAAATTTTCGACACAAAAAGAACAAGAACTTATCAAAATCAGGTGCTAGCAGAAAGGCAAGTGACAAAGCCATTTATCACATCTCGTGGCCACACGAGTATGCTGGCAGTGACGACATAGACTATAACAGTTTGAGTTTGCCAGCCATAGTTCGAGGTGAAAACTATATTATACACCACAAAGAGCCACAACAATACAAAGATAAACGTGCGAAACATTTGAATCAGCTTATGTACTATAGTGAACAGTTCTCCTGGTCAAATATTCTTTCGTATCATAAAGACATACTTCATGAGATCGAGACAGGCAGAGCTTAGTGGAAGAGCAACTTTGATCATACTAAAGCACGACATCAATACAAACACATCCTAAACTTTATTGTGCAGCTTTTAATAAGGGCACATGTAAAAAGAAAGATTTACACAAAACTCAGTGGGTGTTTTAGAAGAACATTTCTGCAGCAACTGTTGGCTCAAGAGGAAAGTTGTTCTTAGTCATCCATCAAAAGATTGCAAACAGACTGGTCAAAACAAGTGGCGAACTACCGACAAACAGAATGAATGGGGTACAGGGAATCAAAATGAATAGCACAGATGACTACAGCATGTAAAACAGCAGCGAACTGTACGTTCAGTGTCAACATCAACACAAACTGAATTTGAACATTTACATGTACATACTTGTCATTGTCAAAAACTCCAAATCAATTCTTACAAGAAGTATCAGAAATGTTGTAAAAATAATATGAATTTAAATTTTGATCATTCTGATATACACTGTAATGCAATTCTTAATTGTTTTCAGATACATGTACCCACAGAGTCAAGTAATGGTAGCAAGGTTGATGACGGCTCATCAGACATCACATTAATAAACAAACAGCAAAAAACAAACCCTATCCTCTGACGAGCTGCCTTCATCCAAGCCTGATTTAGATCCTTGCAGTACAAACGTCATAGATCCAGTTCAATTACATACTATTGTGTATAATTCAGGTTGTCCAAATTTTCAGGGTGTAAAAATACATGTGCCTTCAATTATGAATATTGATACGTGGGAAAATTCATTATATGATTATGATGATAATATTGTGGTACAATTTATGAAGTATGGTTGGCCTTTAGGATACTCAAAACTAGAACTACCTAAAACAGTCACTAGAAATCATAAATCTGCTTTATTTTATGATGATCACATTGACAAATATATCAACAAAGAGCTTTCTTATGAAGCACTGGTGGGTCCATTTGATCATAACCCTTTTACTGTCCCCTTAGCTACCTCCCCCTTTCTTCAGTTCCTAAAAAGGAATCTTTTGAACGCAGAACTGTAATGGACCTTTCTTCCCCCATAAAACCTCTGTGAATGATGGGATTCCAAGTGACTCATATTTAGGAGGTTCTTTTAAATTACACTATCCGGCAAAAGACAATTTAATAGCATTGATAAATGAAAAAGGCCCTTCTTGTTACCTTTATTAGGTTGACATTAAGTGTTGTGATCACTTGATCCCCATGATTATAATCTTTTAGGCCTTACATGGAGAGATAAGCTTTATTTTGACACAAAAAATGCCCTTTGGCATTAGAACTGGTGCTATGGCAGCACAGCGTACAACAAACGCTCTTATGCACATATACAGAAAAATTGGCTATGATGGAGTAAACTACATCAATGACATTGGTAGTGCTGAAACAAAATTCAAAGCTGAAGATGGGTACAAAGCATTAGTTAATTTAACTGAACAATTTGGTTTCTCTGTTGCTAAAGAAAAGTGTAGTGCTCCATCTACCACAATGGTTTATCTAGGGAAAATATTTGATGCTGAAAAATTTAATGAATAAAAAAAAACAAGAAGAAGAAGGAAGTTAGAATCTATTATAGGACAATTATCTTATATTGCAGATTGCATTTGTTCTGCCCGTTTGTTTATATCCCGACTTATAGACCTTCTTCGGTCAGTACATAAGAATGGAATAAGGAAGCAAATAAAGACATTTTGTGGTTTTTTAAATTTATGAATCTTTTAATGGCAAAACAACTATTCCAGATCACAGTTGGAATCCTGCTGACAAAAGCATGGCTACTGAATCCACACTGCAAGGTATGGTTGGAATAAGCTACACTGATTCTCAAGCCCAATTTTACCATTTTAGTGTTCCCTAATCTCATCTCGGACATCATATTGGGGTTATTGAACTTTTAGCTATTTTGGTGGGTCTACCTTTGTGGTCTAAGTTTTTCAGGGACAAGCGCTTTTGATTCAGTGTGACAATCCACCCAGTGTCATATTGATTAACACTGGACGCTCAAGGGACAAACTCATGCTTTCAATTGCCCGAAATATTTGGATGGTATGTGCATACAGCACTATTCAATTAAAGGCCACTCATATTCCAGGAACTGAAAACAGGATACCAGACTTACTTTCACGCTGGAAAACCACAAAATTTGCTGAACAAAAATTAGAGAAAAAATAAGTGTCCCTTATAGTTTAGTACAAGTTCCTAATGATATTTTTGATATTGATACTGAATTATAATTCTAGTTGTTTGGAGAATATTGACAGAGAAAACACGTATCACACAGAAAGCAGCATTTAGACCAGGGACATTTGCTAATCTTAAATGCCAGCTTAGGACTTATTTATTGTTTTGCACAAAATCTGGTAAAGTTCTTTTTCCGGTGGACCAAGAAACCTTAAGTATTTATGCTTGTTTCATAGCCGAGAATTTCAAACGTTCAGCATCAGTGCGTAACTATATTTCTGGAGTGAAAACCAGGCCAACTCTCTTACATTTCAATGTGGATGATTTTTATTCACCTTCTATTAAACTGACACTTGCTGGTTTAGATAAACTGAATACCAGGCTACCTAACAAAAGACTACCTTTGTTAATTCGTCACCTTGAATCGATCCACAGTTTTAAAAATCAAAATGACTTCAATGACATTGTGATTTGGACAATGATTCTTATAGCTTTCTTTGCAATGCTTAGGAAATCACAATTTACAGGTTCTTCACGGAAAACTTCAACATAACAGTTGACTAGAGCTGACTTCACTTTCTCTTCCAAAGGACTTCTGGTTACTGTACAATGGTCAAAACCCAACAAAAACATAGTCAAGTTCATGAAATACCTTTGTCGTTTCTGTGCCCAGTGTCCGCTTATACTCATATGATAAATTTATTTCCAGGGAAGTCTACAGATCCAGCTTTTGGTTTACCCAACAGACAAAGAGGAATTACCCTTTTATTTAAACATGATATTGATTGCATACTCCGTTCATTGTTTGAAAAGTGTGGTATAGATACCACCACTTATTCATTTCACAGTCTCATGAGAGGTGGCGCCACCTAAGCAGCAGCCGTGGGTGCTTCAGACAGTGAAATATGTGCTATTAGACATTGGGTCTCATCATGTTACAGAGGTTACTTTGCTCATTCCCCTTACAATCTTTATTCAGTCTCCCTTAAAATGTTATCAAGTGCTATTTCCTCCTTGAATGATGATTATCCTTAATAGGTCTACTTTTTAATTAGACTATCACATAAATTGCCCTCATTTAGACTTGTTACCTACCTATTGACAGATATGTTAACTGATTCTTGTGTTAATTTCTGCTAGGAGAAGTTTTCCTATGTTCACTTATGCTAATGTTATTTTCTGCTAGAAGCAGGTTTTCATTTGTATAATTTAGCATCTTCCAATATACTGGGTTGCTTGTATTTTTTTCTTCATTTGTTTTACATTATATTTGTCCCCATTTAAAGTTTACATTTCACTCTGGCTTGGCAGGCTTTCCTTGGTGATGTGGTGTTTGAGATTTATACTTTGATTGATATGTATGATTAGTCTGTTACTAATTGTAACCTTATATGACTTATTCATGTTATTCATTTATTGCAGACATAATTGTCATTTTATTAAACACCACCCTTTTCTGCCACGTCCAGTGTTAGTCTTATATTTTATTGTTCAGCAGCCAAATTGGTTCAAAACGTCATAAGGTCATTTTGTTTAATTTGTGGTGCGAATATGCAAGCCAGGTTTTACTCTGTCCCCTTAATTACCTCTCCACTTCGGAACCCCGAAAAGTCATTTAATTTTTTCTGCAATTTGAACCCTCCCACCCACCCCTAAGTTACTTGTACCTTTTTATTTTATATAAAATCAATTCGATTTGGCATTGTTAAATATGGTTTATTGTTTGGTGATGTGGTGTTTGAGATTTATACTATGATTGATATGTAGGATTAGTCTGTTACTAATGGTAACCTTATATGACTTATTCATGTTATTCATTTATTGCAGACAAAATTGTCATTTTATGAAACACCACTTTTTTTCTGCCACGTCCAGTGTTAGTCTTATCTTTTATTGTTCAGCAGCCAAATTTTAAGTAATTTACTTGGGTAATAGCAATGATAAAAAATCCTCGGTGATTGGATGATGCTTTAACATGGCTTTATGTAACGGATCTTTTACTTGTTAAGTGCAGAAAGCTTTTAATGAATATTTTTTGTTTTTGAAATTCAAACAAATTGTCTTCTGTTGTTTACTTCACAACAAATTTGTTCATTGTATTATATTGTTAAATGTTATTTTAGGCTTCATTGAAGCGATTTATCTCAAATGTTTTTTCTTCTTATGTTGTAACCGAAGTAAATCCTCAAAAGGGGAGGGGGCTCTTGGCACTTTTTTGGGGAAGGAGTGTCAGAATCCCAACCTTTTCATTTATTACCTCTTTGTAAATTGTATACCTTTTCATATACTAAAAGGTAAATGAGGCAACCCGAATACATTTTGTGAGATCGAAAATTAAGTCACACCTTTCATTATTTTATGTGCCTGAAACTATTTTCTAGCACGAAACTGTTATTTTATATTTACTTCGTGTTTTGACTTCTTGTAATGAACTTATCACAATTTTCAATGTAAATTTCAAACCTTATCATATATACTAAGGCTGAAATATGCTACATATTCCAGCAGCACATCCCTCTCTCATCACATATAGGATACACCCCAGCGAGAGTTAATCAGTCTTGCGGAATGAATCTTTAATTAAATTTATGCATAAAACGCTACAATTTGATACTTTCTTTGAGATATAAAGGAATAAAAGCTTGGTAGATTTCTCTGTGTTGTGTTTTGATTCATCCTAAAGGATCCATTAAAACGCTCAGAGGCTGTACCCAAAGGGCTATATTCAAGCTCTATTTTGCACTACATGAGCTTCTAGTTTACTTACAAAATCAAGTGAGAGAAAACAAAAGTTATATCAGACAAGTTAATAGACACATCAAAGCTAGACACATAAAGAGAATGACGAACAAACGCAATAGAAGAACAGAAATAGAAAACTATAAAACGAACATATAAATGACCAATACAAAAACAGCATTACCTACCATGGGTACTTTAACCTCCATGTGGATAGCCTAAGCAGCACAGATACAACGAAAACTAATTTGCCAAAAATTTTTACAGTTACTCTGCTTTTGCTGCAACCTTTTACCTTTCATAGTACCAACAGCTAAAGCAATTTACCAATCTGGCAATCCAGTTCATCAATTTAAATTGAGCTGTTGGAATGGCAAAATGATGGGTTGTTAGTAACGAAATGAAATAAAAGTTTGTCACCTGATAAGTGGTGGTTGATGGTTTTTATCGTCCTACACAGCAAATTAATGCTCTCAGGCGGACCTGATAAGATATTTAAAGCTACTTTATGCCAAATTTAGTAAAAAAAAAATTCTAGAACACATCGTCACAGTTTTTAAAGCTTAAGTAAGATTTTAACATGGTGAACCTTTGCTGTACGGTACTGATTAAAGTGACAAGAAACCGATTCTTGTTCTTGACTTGATTTTTACAATTTTTAAAAGAAAAAAAAATAATTACACAATGCACGTGACTTTTCTCCTGAGAATTTGAGATAAAAAATTTGTATGTGGCATAACATTTTGAATCTTGTGACACTATTGATTATTGATTTTATTTAAATAAAAATACTTTTAAAATTTCTATGAAATAAGGGATGCAAACAGTGATGAGCAGGAATCTGGTCCCTTAATTTAGGCAGCAACCATTTAATTTTCTTGGGGGGGGGGGGGGGGGGGGGGG
>JAULBM010086865.1:0-19411 GCA_032357055.1 Geukensia granosissima | reverse complement strand
AACGCAGAGAAGTAAGTTCCCATTTGAAATAATGCTCAAATAAAATGTGTACTTATCTTCAAATGAATCCTCCGTAAATATTGATGCTACGATGTTTCCTCCTCGAAAGATGTCGCACAAGTAAAGCTTAACGTGAATTTAAATACTGAAGTAATATGAACAGGCGCGAAAATCTACCTCGTGCAATCATGAGTCCAGGTAACCGTATCTACCTAATACTAATCTGACCGACCTTTAAAAGGAAAATGTAAAATGTGGATGAACATATAAAATGTGGAATCGTGTATACAACTAGTATTCAATTCAATAAATCAATTTAATTTACATTATTAAATTTTATTAATTGTTTTTTTTAATAAGTTTAGTGACAAAAAATAACCAGTTTTCTAAGAAAATATTAAGAGTTTCCAGCCTTTTGACTTTCAATCCAAGGGGAAACCTGGGCATAAAACAAGATAAATCAACTTTTCTTAAGTTAGTACATCTCCTTCTATATCTGATTACAGATATTAAATGTTAACAAGTCATATTTTGGTTTATTTTCAAGAAATTTGATTTTACTAAGTGTTGGGATAATTCATTTTGTGCTATTTTGTACGCAGTTGGTATGTAAATATGTTGTAAATTAGATTTTACATTAAAATTGTTGGTAATTTTCAATACTTCAATGTACCTCTTATCCAATAGGTGCCTATCTTTGACATTCGTGTAAGTATATTTGACGTAAAAGCTAAACATTTTGCCCTTACACTTCGTCAATTCAATAAATATAATGATTATTTTGCTTTCAATTATATTATTTCAGAGTTTTTGGCATTCATTCTGCTGAAAAGGTTGGTTTTACTTGAATATATAAATATACACTCTTTAGAACTTCGTTTAATATTACTGTTGTCCATAAGTGGTAAATTATTCTGTAAAAGAGTTGTTTTTAGCAGTTAAGATTTCCCATTATTTAGCTTTATTTTTGTAAAACAGTAAGTTTTTCGAGTGTTAAATCTACTTCTTCGAGCATTTTATAGCTTTCCATGAATAGTTTTATCTAAAAGACACACAGCAGGCCCTGAATAGTGTTGTTTTTTAAATGTGTAAATGCTGCTTCAACTGATTTTTACCCTTACCCCAAGTATTGTTAAACCTCAATCAAACAAGCCAAACAAGCACACGTGTGGTAAAAATTCATGCGAGTAATTCAGATTATTTTTTGGTTCTAAACAAGATATTTGTTCAACTTTTGGTATAAATTCAAGAATTTATATTCAAAATCAATAGTTTATAGTTCTGACCTTAAAAGAATAATGCGCATCTACAACAACTATGTATATTCATTCAATGACAAATTATATATATTCATTCAATGACAAATCTCATAGCTGGCAATTAATGCAAATTCTTCCTTTAAAAATAAGCAGTTAAAAGGACTTCGATGTCAACTATAATTATGACAGACGAAGTGTAATACGTTTTACGTGAATTCCTGAAAAAGAACGTGATAAGAACATCCCTTTTAATGTGTAAAATACTTATTATCCTTGAGAGCGGCATTCAACAATTCGATAATGAACGATCATATGACATGTTCGCAAGAATAACAATGTACAAATAAAATTGTTGCAATTGGTTACTACTCTGAGAATTCCCAAGACCTGGTCATAGGTTTTTTCTGGTTGAAAGCTTGTCAGATATAAGTGCGCATGTCCGAACCAATTGTCAGGCATCAGGTCCTAAACTGTTGAAAAAATACGAAAACATATCCTCAGCGCAAAAACGTCTTTTTTATAAACTCTTGACACAATCGACAAATTAGATATTACATGTCCTTCCCGGCAGCTTCTGAAACTTAAAAGCATCTCTCAACTTTGGACTGTATATTGGAACGTATACATAGGACAAGTCGGGCAAAGTGCCAGGGACTAATTCCGTGGATGATGTCGTTGACCGAGGTAGTCGTTTCTGTCAATTAGACGTTGGTGTGAATCAGGTCTGATTTCCATTCTTTGAATGGCACATAGTAGATGTCTTTTCATCTGGAGTTGGCTTTATATTCCTTTTTTGAATGAGTACTAAAGTTTACAATGCTCTGATCGTGGCTTTCTTGTGTTTTGGTTCTAATGCTGTTGACGAATGCTTACTTCTTAAATTGTAAATTAAGTATACTTGCTTAAAAATTCACAATATTTATTCAATATTTAATTTTAATTACGTACGTCGCTGGAATGATTCCACCCAAAGAGTCCCTGACATAAATCACCAAATCAGTTGTCAATTTTGTATGGAACGTTTCCCGTTGTATTGTACAGACACTTCCTTAACAATTTTAGGTCTAAACTCTTGAATTAATGGAGAGAGCTTTATTCCTTGTATAGTATACGGTAGATATCCTCCCCGATGGATTTGGCTGTTGTTTTCGGTTAGAATATGAGAACTCCATTTTGCAAAGTTTGGACCTCAGACTCGCAGAAATGTTCGTCTATTTTTATATAAATTTGTTATCCTTTTTCCGTTAATGTTTGTATCCGGCTTGCTCCTGGTACAGCTTCCAGAACATCCTTCTCGGTTTCGAGTTCCTACTTTATTTCCGGATGTGATGTTTCTTACAGCAGTGTTTCTGTGGACAGTTGTTCTATCGTCTTGATAAATCACCTTTAAATGTAAGTTATGGTGCGATGTATAATACGGATTTAAAAAAGTCACAATTTTAGTGCCAATATTTTAGGAATTTAGTAAGTGATATTCCAAGTGGTGGAAACGTTAAAATAACCGGAGATATGAAACGAATTGTTGAGTTACCTATGACCTCCCAGAACACGTTGAACGAAAATGGTATATCGTCCTTACTTTAGGGTTTACGGTTTTATGTATTTTACGTATGGTAGTTCGTTTATCGGTGGACATGTCCTGTGAATTATCAATGAGTACTGACTGACCAGTTGTCACAATTTTTCTACTAGGCTATTAGTGAAGCAATTGAACTCTTGGTCGCAAAATTAACTTAATTAAAATTTAACGAAGATCAAGTAGTTTACTTTTTCGTTTTTTTTTGTTTTCGTTTTTCGAATTTGAATAGGAAAATGGGAATTCCATTTTCCTTTTGGTTATTCGCAAATAGGCCTCAAATGCTACCAAAGAACAACTTCAGATCCCAAGTATGAAGAGAAACATCTTTTCAGTCAGAGCTATACAAACAGAATCATTGATAATGCGTTTGAGATGGTGAAAAAAGTTGACAGAGTATTACAACCGGTATAAACGAATGTCCTAAAAATCTTCGTTGGTTTTCCAACTTTTCATGACTTAATATGTTGAAATTTGGTTCGGATGTTTGCGATTATTAAATGTCAATGTATTTTAACCGGATTTTCAAAGTTTTGACTTTAAGGAATACTGACGAGTTGTAAATCAACGAACTGACCATACAAATCGATGTTGGTAGTGAAACGTTTATTTCTACCACTGCTTGAATGTCACATGCCGTATTTTAGTCTCCGAGGACATCGAGTAATGCTGAAGTGTTGTAAATAAACGAAATGACCATGCAGATCTTGTCCTATTCAAATTGTTAAAATTATTCGGAGACAATTTAGCTCGATCTAAATTTTCTTCTTATTTTGTTTGCAAGTGGATATGTGGACAAACAAAAAGAAAACTGCAATATGTTGGACAAAGGTCATCCCTTGAAGTGTATTTCAGAGGAGATTGAAAACCATGCAAGAAATCCACCATATACTTCACAGTATCCTTTAAGGTAAAAAAGAGTATCTTTTTTGGCTTGTAGAACATTAAAAAATTGTCAAATAACTCGTCATCTTGTAAATCTACTCGATACTTTACGGAGATATGATAATTCAAATAAGTGAATAGAATTTACAAGGTAACAAAATAAGCAGTGATTTTTGATACACCACTTAAGTGTATAAAGATCAAGGTTCAAATTGTAATTTCTTTCTGACAATTTCTCTGTTCATTCCTACATTATGTGGAACGGCAGAACTAAGTATGCATGAATAATCCAAATCCAAATTAAACCATATACATGATAAAGCTCTATTGTAAAGCATAAATAGGCATTTATAGTATAATGTTCGGGTCGAAAAGGTCGCTTAGTCAGTTAACGACATCACAGTCGAGTAAATTTGGTTGTAGATGCTTTATTCACATTATATATATTCAAGTGTCGTCGTATAATTCCGTGTTCACAATTCTTAATAAATGCGTTTTCAATGCTACTTACTGGGCTTTAGTAGTCCCCCTTGTAACCCCTTGTGCTATATGATTCCATCTTTGTTTTGTCGCGAGGCACTCGTCGTTAATGAGTCCTTAATGACAACACAGTGTCAGATCAGGATGTTAAAATCGATAAAGTGTCCATCCGTGTAATTTACAAAAGGAATCTTGCGATCTCCTTTATAAACAAACAGTATGACCAGGTTCTACGGAAAATGTAAACATCCAACCTCCCGCGCACGCCACCAGTCGGTAACAGGCCCACCATTAGCTCCGATACACTGACACCATAGAGATCAACTCATGAGGGCGACCATAAAATTGGAGGGGCGACGATTTCACCTTTGGATATCCAAACGTAAGCAAGAAATTTTTGGTGTCTTCATGCAATATCATTATTTTCTTAAGATAAACGAGAAAAGGGGGGTAAATTTAAATGCGTTCACTTTAATCCACACCCTGATTGACCGATATATTGATGTTTACCACACTGAATAAATAAACAACATTTTTTGTTTATACTTTGCCTTCGTTGTGGTGTTAAAATCTAAATAAAAGCCACGCCAATGACTAAGATGAAGTTTGAAATTCAATCGGCAATTGAATGGTTCTTAGAATTTCCTTATTCGAAAAACGAATTAAGAATATCGGCCTGGTTTTGGAATTATGTTTTCTTAAAAAAAGAAATGTTAAACTTCGCGTTGCTTCAATGAGGGGCGGAAATGGGGATACCTTTCTCCCTCCCCTCCCCTCTCCCTTTTCTCCTTTCTCCGGTCCCCTTTCTTACTGTCTACCTTTTCCCAGTTCGCCTCCTAAAAATTGTAGGAAATCTTGGAAAGGACCAAAGTTCACGGAAAAAAGTTTGTCTCACTAAAAGGAAAAATTATTATACTGAGTTTTTAGTTAACCCAATACGGTAAATACTGGGTAAGTAAGCTTCATACGGGCGAAAATGATCCTCCGTATGAAAATAGTTTATCCCGTATATACCGTATTAGTTCAACTATACACTCGATAACAATTATATCTTACCGACTACCTTTGGAAAGAGATATATGTCAAATTCATTATCTCTTGACTTACAAAATTGTCCATTATGGTTTTGACTTTGAAAATGCACCAACTATATCTATTTTTGCTTTCTTTGTCTTGTGTGTATGAAATACATGGCCTTCTTTGTCATGTTTACAGACCTGTGATTTTATGAAATAAAACATAAGTGTGATAATTCTATTAAAGAGAAAACAATTACATGATAAAGTTCATGTAAATGATAACCTGACAGAGAATTTTAACAATAATATCAATATATAAACATAAAAACATGTTTAAATTCGGCTCATTTCTATGACTTGTTTATTGGTTATTGTTACAGTTGTAGATCCTTAAAATCTACGGTTTTGTTAGTCTGAAGACTGGGTATATTATTTGGTACATTTCCCACACTTTACTTAGAACATCATCTTTGTTAAAATCTTTCAAATAATAAATAAAAGGAATTCGAAGATACCAAAGGGCAGACAAAAATCGTTAAGTCGGAAGACAGACAAGACCATGTCCAACAAAATGAAATGAAAGACAAACGTAGAACACACAACATTACACTGAAAACTAAAGCTGAAGTAACACGAACCCTACAAAAACCTGGGTGATTTCAGGTGCTCCGGAAGGGTTAGCAACTCCTTCTGCACTAATGGCATCCGTCGTGTTACTCAGTAGTCAAAGCCGTTGTATAGTCACAATCGATGTTAGTCACAACCGGAACGGATTTGTATTCATGACAGTCGGAAGATATCCATTGTCATCTGTGAAATAGATATTTCGTACCAGTCAACCAAATCATGATGACGACCAAAAAACTTCCGGATTGATGACTCTAATCTTTTCCTGAGAAACCCTTGGCTCAGTAGTTTTCTAGTCAGCTGCATTCCTCTATCAATAAAATCCTGATAGGAAGCACAAGCCCTGGAGTAGCGTATCAGTTGAGAGATATACAATCCGTATGCAGGTGCGGCTGGAATGTTGCTAGACATGAACGGAAAGTTTACAATCGGAAAATCAAAGTCAAAATCAGATTTTATAAAGTTATAACACCTGTTTAGATATTTCTGCTCTTTTTCTAATAAATTGGGTGCACCAATGCTGGTGTTGTATATTTATATTGCAAAATGAAGGTAAATAAAACATTAAAACTCTGTTTTTGGACTTTGATTTGTTCGGTAATTGTATTATATACTTTATTTGCACCATGTACGATGTGCTGAATCGGTTTGTTAAGCAACTTCTAATTGCTATACTGCTTGCCGAAAATCTAAATCAATTTTACCTTTTTCTGTAGATTTTAATCGTATATCTTCAATCATTGTTTGTGTTGCTTGATCCATAAAAACCTTTGCAACTACATCTGTAATCTGTGTCTGCAATACTTCTACAAAAGCCAGAAATGCTTTTATTAAATTCAATAGCTTTTAATTTTCTGAGACCACCTACAAAGGTATTTTTGTGCATGTCACGATTTAAATATTGCACACATGGCACAAAATAAAAATATACAAATGATTGATTGATTAGTGTTTAATGTTCTGAAGGCAGTGCTTCAGTCATTTTCAAGTTACAAGACCACATAAGATCGTGAGTCGACATCTTCAGGCTCAGGTATTGTGACTTAAACCAGAACAATATAGATTGGAAATGGGCGACTGGCTGCTTAAAGTTACTTGAAATTAGCTGTTTTAAGAAGTCATTGTCTTGTTAAGAAAGTCGCTTCGCTAAACACAGTGTCTTTAGCGTATTCCTCCTAATGTGTTTTAATTGATATATTCCAAATAGCCATGTAAAAACGCCTCGTTTGGAAAAATTTTTCTCTATTCTTTCCCTGAAATTTGAATGGAATGTCGAGTATTTGTTAGAACAATTAAATATCATTGCATTTTATTTTGGGTTTTTACAGCTTTTCCTAGGGTGCGAACACGTGTCAATTATTGATTTACACGTATTGGATAGCTGTCCCACCCACAGACAATCCTTCAACATATCTTTTTTTTGCATTCGTACATTCAAACATTCTGATTAAACCGGCGAATATCAGGCAATGCAGTGGTAGTTATGAAGACTACATGAAGGGCATCAACCACTTTCAAACACTGAAACAAACTTAAATTTGACCCAACCAAGTCCATTACAAATAAAATTCGTTATTCCGGTATAAATAATAAAGGCTACATCGATAATGAAACAATATACATATATGTAAGCTGCGGGTCGTGTCTATCTTGCAGATATTACATAATATTTTTTAAATAATACCTCATGCCTGAAAATCCTTCACTCAAGAAGATGCGATAATTTTCGAAACTGAACAAAGAGAGCATTCCAGGTCGGCATATAGTCTCTGCATAGGCAAATTAACATAAAAGATATCTGAATTCGTTATTTACCGTTAAGGCCAATCGTTAAAAACTAACGATAGAACCTCCAATATACAACTGACTACTGGACAAAAATGCAGTCGTTAAACCCACTTCTAGAAAACAATTTGTTTTTCTCTATGGACTGAAATGCTTGTTCACAAAAATATTCCCAGAAAAAAATTAGTAAAACGTAAATATTGCTGTCTTAGTTGTTGATATAAAATTTTATATTTCATGCATATTTTATGTAAAAAAAAGAGATTAGCATGACTGTCGACGAGACATTCATCCACCGATTTACCGTCGAAATTAAAGTTGTATAGGTCTAAATAATGTCGTCAACAATAAACCTAAGTCCATCCCATAACAAAAGCTGTAAAAGGCCCCAAATACAAAATGTTAAAATTAAAAGTTTTGTGGTCGACGATTAAAACGTTTAAAACGATTAATCGTTTAAAAAAGTGTAAGGTTAATTTTCAGACTTTTAAATTGATTATATGTAAACCTTGTATCGTCTGATGCTTCAGAGATCCAATGGGGTTGGTATGTTGTAGAGTTGTCACAAATTTAAGACGTTTATATAAGAGGAATTCGAAGATAACAAATGGGCAGACAGAAATCGTTAAGTCGGAAAACAGACGAGACCATGGCCAACAAAATGAAACGAAAGATAAACATAGAACACAGAACACTACATTGACAACTAAAGCTGGATTAACACGAACCTACAAAAACCAGGGTGAGTCCAGGTGCTCCTGAAGGGTAAGCAGCTCCTGCTCCACTAGTGGCACCCGTCGTTTTACTCAGTAGTCAAAGCCGGTGTATAGTAACAATCGATGTTAGTCACAACCGGTATAGGAATGGATTTGTATTCATGACGGTCGGAACATATCCATTGTCATTTGTGAAATGGATATTTCGTACTGGTCAACCAAATCATGTATTATATATTAAAGACAAAAGAGATTTCGTCCTTCAGGGGTACATATAAAGGTTCAATGACGTTACGTGGTCGTATTGTTAGTTTGTTCGAAATTTTCGGCAAAATCCGGCTGTTTCCGACTATTCCGGGATCTTATTAAAACTTATCTGTTTAGTTTAAAATTAAAATATTCTGAAAAATTGTTTTCAATTTTAACCTGTAAGGTTATGTGTTCAACTTATATAGGTAGATGGGGGTAATCGCATAATATGTTGGCATAATGTATTTGCTGTGTTCTTCTGTTTGTGAATCCAGACACTTTCAATAAAGCTTTTCCATTGTGGCCGATGTAATTTTCATTACATCATAGTAAGAAAATGTAATATAACAAACTGTCAGATTTGCAAGTCAAATTGGTCTAAATTGATTTTTCATTTTTTAATATCTTGGATGAACCAGTTTAGATAAATATAATTATCCATGGTGCAGATTTAACAACACAAGGTTTAGTACTTAATTTTTTTTCTGGGATATATCAAATTTTTAGTTGTTATTTGTTACTAGTTGTTACTGTCTGTTATAGGTTCATCAGAGAATGGGGAAATTGCAATAATTTCATTCTCCTGCATACTTTTTCGTTTAAATACACGGCAGCTTACTCATTACATAACAACGTAACTGAAAGCCTCTTATAGACAATAGTTTTTGTTATCGTGAATGATGAAAGAGCTAGACTTTTATTATTTGTATTGATTTTAATGTTAATCCTCTTTTAAGTATATACTACTGCACATAACGGAATAGAAACTTTAGAAGGGTTTCCAAGTGATATAAATAAGATTCTGTTGCTTTTGTATTTCTTT
Source organism: Geukensia granosissima (assembly GCA_032357055.1). NCBI lineage: Eukaryota > Metazoa > Mollusca > Bivalvia > Mytilida > Mytilidae > Geukensia > Geukensia granosissima. Next base: position 9,992 of record JAULBM010086865.1, on the reverse strand, counting down.
CCATTGTAAGAGTTAATTCCCGTAATCACGCTTGTATGAAAAAAAGTTTATAGTGTGATGATTATATTTCTTTTTTTTAAACGATTGTTTTGTCGCCCGGACTCAATTTCCTCTTTCCAACAGTTTTACGATTGATAATGATGGACTGGTATCATTTTAGTTATTCCTGTATATACATGTATCAAGCTCCAAACAGCGGTCAACGTTCGTACCTCAGCTTATAACCGCTGCCCCAAGCCCTTTTGCCGCCGCCCTTTATTCAGTTCGGAACAAAAAATAAATATACATTTTTTATTGTTGCATTTTATTGAACTTTTTAACGTCACAAAACAAAGATTTGCAAATACTGATGACGTTTTATGCACCAAAAAGAGAAAACAAGATTTGTTTTATAATGGGCGTTTTTTCATTGACGTTTTATTCTAAAATATTTGTAAATGAAGTAACATATAACTGAATTTTATGACTAAGAGACGCAGCAGCAGTAACACCGGAAGTACGACCAAAATGTGACTAATATATGTACACAAACTCCGAAACAGTGGTGGCACGTTCTAGCTTTGTCTAGTAACGATTTACACCACTACAGGAAGCCCTATCAAATTGTTGTTTACGCGGGAAATAAAAGCATTTCCGTTTTAACATTACCGAATGAAATCGTCATAAATTTCGATTTCATGCCACTGAATTTACAAATATTTTAGAATAAATAGTCATTGAAAAACCCAACCATAAAAAATCGGTTTTTATCTCCAGCTGGTGCAAATGACGTCAGTAATATTTTGACGTTTCAAGTATATGTTTTTTGACGTTTCAAGTATATGTTTTTTGACGTTAAAAAGTTCAGGAAAATGCAACAATAAAAATGCATGTTTATTTAAAATTGGTCGGTTATCGTTAGGCTTGGGACAGCGTCTATAAGATGAGGTAAGAACGTTGACCGCTGTTTGGAGCTTGCACTTTAACGTAACTGAGTTCCTGTTATTTGCATTCGCGTATTTGCAACTTCCAAGTGGATAATCTTGACGACACAATGCTGGTGACGTCACATCTAATTGTTGTTTGACGTCAATTTTGTGGGAAAGTTAGTCATATTCCGCCCAACGTATACAACTGGGCATGTCTGAATAAATTATCAAAGGGATCTATTGGGGTGTATAACATTCTTGTTTTATCTCAGCACTTTTCACAATTTATATCTCTTAACATACATTTATGTGTGTTTAACCAACACTATGCACTCCTACTTGAATTTCATTATTGGTGAACTTTATATTTAGAGACCATGTCAGCTTTTCCTTGTAGTTTTTTCCCGCTTTCACAGTGAGTTATGTGGAAAATTCATTAACACCAAAATGATAATTAAAGTATTAAATTAGTTAACTTTAACCGCAATGTTGACCAGCATTTGAAATACCTAAAGCTGTATACAGTTTCACAAGGAGACATAAAGACTGAAGCAGATTTGAAATGCCGTAGAGCTGGACTCTCTAACACAGACCTATCATTGTTTGTATGCCCATTCCACATTGCAAAGCTTGGATTCTATTTTCAACGAGGGAAATCCTGCAAACACCCTAGACATACAGGGAAAGGAAAACTATTTAGGTCAATTTCGACTGCACAGAGCCAGCATATCTTTGAAGAATGTGGAATATTTATACATGATATAAGGGGTAATATTTAATTTTATATGTGTATAATAAGACAGATTTTCAATATTCAAAAACCCTCTGAATAAGATTCCATTTGATTATTTTTGGTTGGTCTGGGATGTGTAATAAAAATTCTGACTCTGATTTATGTCTGGAGTCAAAAGTTTAATTGTCTGAACATACACATAAATCCCAGTCCTCGCCTCATACAAAAAATTAAATGGTCTTTAAAAAATTACACAGTACAGATTTTTATAGGTTATAAGGCTGGCTTATTTCTTATTCAATATTTGGTATGCAGCATCTATGGAAAGTACTTTATACAGATTGCTTAATTCGTTCGGATCCGTCAACAAACATGGCCGCCATGGACGATTCTTGTTTCTGATTGGCTGTTACATTAAAAATCTTCTCTGAAACTGCCTGGCCAAATTGATTAATATTTGGTATGGAGCATCTATGGAAGATCTTTTATAAAGTTTCCTCATTTGATCCCTATCTGACAAAGAACATGGCCGCCGTGGACGATTCTTGTTTCTGATTGGCCGATCCATTTAAAATCTTCTCCTCTGAAACTGCTTGGCCAAATGGATTAATATTTTGTATGAAGCATCTATGGAACGGATTTTTAAAGATTGCTCATTTTGTCACAATCTGACAACAAACATGGCCGCCATGGACGATTCTTCTTTTTGATTGACTGGCACATTAAAAATTTTCTCCTCTGAAACAGCTTGGCCAAATGGATTACTTATTAGTATCTATTGGATGTCCTTTATAAAGTTTCCTCATTTCATCCCGATCGCACAAAAACATGACTGCCATGCCTAATGCTTGTTTCTGATCGGCTGATACATTAAAATCTTCTTTGAAACAGCTTGGCAAAATGGATTAATATTTTGCATGGAGCATCTATAGAAAGTCCTTTATAACGTTTCCTCATTTAATTCCGACCGGAAAAAAAATGGCCGCCTTGGACGATTCTTGTTTCTGATTGGCTGATACATTAAATATCTTCTCCTCTGAAACCGCTTGGCCAAATGGAATAATATTTGGTATGGATCATCTATGGAAGTTCCTTTATAAAGTTTCTTATTTTGTTCTGATAGGACAAAAAACATGGACGATTCTTGTTTCTGATGCTGATACATTTGAAAATCTTCTCTAAAACTGCTAAATGGATGAATATTTGATTTGGAGCATCTATGGATGTGCTTTATGTTTCCTCATGTTGTCTGGATCAGACAAAAAAAATTGTCGCCATGAATGATTCATGTTTCTGATTGGTTGATACATTTAAAAGTTTTATGGTTTATGTATCAAACAAACCTCTTTCATCTCTTTGTATTGTAAAAAAATAAATGTTTTTACACTTTATGGTTATTCTGAGGCAATCAGGCAGTGAGAAAATTATATGCTTGTAAAAGGATGTAAGTCCCTGCTGTAAGCTATCTGGATACCTGATGTGAGCCAAAATAACAACACTTTCTGAACAGGTAAAGACTATAATAGTGTCCTTGTGTGGCAGAATATATGAAAGGGCTAAGTTTTATAACAACTGAAAATAGACTATTTATTCATGACCATTTTACAATGTCAGCACTACATTACATAGACGACTACTAACAAATAGTTTCAAACAATAATTATAAACATAACCATACTTCTTCAACAGTCGATAAAAGACAGAAAACATTCTAGTGCAGTGTCAATGTTATAGAAGCACAAATGAACCTCATGATTTTGAAAAATGAACCTCATGATTTTGAAAAATGAACCTCATGATTTTGAAAAATCTTATTTTGATCTTAATAACAAAGCTGCACATATATTAAATAAGAATTTAAATATAAACAGTTGTGAATTTAAATATTTGCTGGCATCAATCATTCTTCATTGGTCAAAAAAATCTTTGTACCAGCTTAGCACATTGAGAATACACTCAATTTACAATGATAAAATCACTGACTGATGCTTGGGACAGTTTTAAATACACTACTATTTCAATGTCCCTTCAAAACATAAATTTTTGTATCATTTCAACCAATACATGCGAGAGTAACTGAATGTTTGCTGGATTTCAGCAAAATAATCATCTCACAGCAAAATGCTTTTACCTTTTGCATGGTTTTTTATGTAAAACTTTTAAGACTGAAGACTACATTTTTCAGTTGAAGTTCTCTGAAATGTGTGAACACCTTATATGACATTTCAGGTTGAATGTTTACAAGTATGTCGGTCATTAAATTGCAATCCAATTCTCCTAAGGTAAAAGAAATTTCACATATGCTGCCTTTTGTCAGATGTCTGTTTTATACATTGTTTTGAACATTCCATTATTCAGGAATTTCAACATTGACACTCAACATATGAAAAAACAGATTCTGCAAATAATTTATTTCAACATAATGAAAATTTTGCATTATGACCCATTCTCTTGAACATGAAGTATAAATGGCTTAAAAATGAATGAAACAGAAAGAAAACTTGTGTTTAAAGTTCCAATTTCAACCACATGTATGTACTTCTTACTATATAAAATATAATTGTATTAGAATAGGTACAATACTATCATGTCCATGTCAATTTAAAAAGTTACTTTCATCAAATTGTATTTAAAATGAAAATAATTAATAAATGATGTAAGAAAAACATGTACATATTAGAAAACATTGCAGGCAATACATACATGGCATATGCATTGCAAATTTTAAAAGGCAGAATAAAACTGAAACAATAAACACTAGTTTCGCTGTCTGTATATGAAAATATTGAGGATGGTTCAGATTCAGTGAATGGAGCCTGCTTTGTAAGTCTATGAAGGTTCTGATTTAATGATAGGTGCTTCCTGTGAAAGAACAGGAGGGTACTGGTCATCATCGTCTTTCTCCTTTTTAATCTTTTTCTTTTTGTGTTTACTTTTATGGTGGTCTGAATCATCATCATCTTTTTTCCTGAAAAACATAATTGACTCTCATTTTTAAATGTCAAATTAAGATCTTCTTAAACAACAGAGAATTCTTAATGTAATTCTGTGATGGATTTCACAAAGAATTGTAAGTCTACAATTGATCAAGTCTTTACGTCATATTATTTGACTGTGTTACATCACACACATATGATCAATTTAAAACTTACAACTTACTGTGAAATTCATGTGCAACATTGCATCAGGCATACATTCTCCACAGCAGGGGGCCATATTTGCCCAAATCTAAAAGAAAACTATAATCTCATTGTATTGTACCATATGCTACACTTTATTTGTTTGTTCTTCGGAACAGGAGAGAGAAGAGGTCTTTTATGGTGATTGCAGCCTATAATTAAAGCTCACATAGAACCTTTAGTTGTTACAAGTTTTTACAAGTGTTGTGTGATAGACATTGTAAAAAAAGTAAAATCTTTGTTGGTGTTTAAAGTGTATTTCTAAATTTTTACATGTCTCTATGCTTGCTAGATCAAAACTAATGTAGTTTATCTTACGTAACTAGAACACATGAATTAAAACTATACTCTATGTCAGAGTTTGCTGGAATGGGTAAATAAGTTGTGAAAGAAAAACTGTCTACCCTTTTCTTATAAAATGGTGTTAATTTTGTAGATTAAAAAAAGAGCAAATGACTTGCAATATCACGATGTGTTTTTAGCTGCGCCAAGTTTTTAATTCTCTACGGTGATTTTACATTATAAAATTAGCCATTTTTTGTTATGGAAGTGGCCAATTGCACGTGCTAGCGCAAGACCATAAGTATCCATTTTCAACTCTGTGTAATAATTAAATAATTTAACTAAGATTTATTAACCTGCAAAAATGCTTAGTGTCAGGCCTGAATGGAATTTAAAAAGTGATTCTTCTGATATGTATCGCAAGATGGGGTTCGAATAAAAAAAATGAGCACAATTTTTCAAATTACTTTATCTAGGTCAAACTTCAGCGCTCCCACCAATAACAAAGATGGCCTAACCTCAACGATAAATCCCCGTAGAGAAATTCAGGGGCAGATAATAGCATGTCAAACACTTTTGCATAGTGTAAAGCATGAACCGTTAACCATGGGATAATTCTTCCTTTTGATTTAAAATAAAGTGAGAGGCGGAAATGCACATATAATTTAATAAAGCCCAAAATTCACACTCCAGAAAAGCTTGACATAGAGTATAATCGAATAAAAGGACCCTTCAGATAATCAATATGAAGGTTTTGCAAAATGCTAATGAACTGAAATTGAGGTTCAAAAACATCCCTTGTGTACAAGTTCAAGATAAAAAATTCAATTATCTCATCTGCCAGGCTGAAAATAATTTTTTTCTAATAAAAAAGATATCAAAATTTTCCATTTTACTTAACAGTTAAATATTTCCACCTAATAAATGATATGAAGATAAATATGTGTATAATTCTCTATTTCAATTCAAACATCTTTTTAAATTTAATTGGACTTCCACTTTTTTTGCAAAATACTAATGGCCCTAGCACTGAGAGATTCATTCTTATATTAGTATATCAACTTTGTAGCCATCACCCTTAAATATATAAACTTCTCATCCCCAAAATCAAGGGCATTTTACAACTCCTGTGAATTTGCTCATTTCACCTGTTAAACTACCTGTATTTGAGTGTACATTGATGTTTTTGTATCTTAGTGTTTATACTCCTTTTACAATATAAGCTTACTTGGCCATTGAAATGGCCTTACTTCCTATTTTGGGGGGCTTTTTATGGCTTGTGTTATGGTGTGGATCTTTCTCTATTATTGCAATAAGGTAACCTGTAGATGTAACATTGTTTGTAGTTTAGACCATAGACATTTTGAATGGTTGTCTCATAGAAAATCATACATCTTATATTTCTACATTCTGTACATGATTATTTAAACATATTTAAACAACTATCTCAAATTTTGACTTTTTTCATCAACTGGACCACAATTTTTATGCTGTTGGCCCTTTGATATCATTGAAAATGTGATGTCAATAAAACACAATTTTTAATAAAAGCAGTCAAACTGGCTACTTATGTACTAAAACTTAATTATAAGAATACCTTCTAGATTTATGTTTCTCCTCTTTGACTCTGATGTCTTTGGAACCTTCCCTGGTTCTGGATGTTTCCCTGTCTTTATAGCGGTCCCTATCACGATCACGGTCCCTATCTCTGTCACGGTCTCGATCTCTATCACGGTCCCGGTCTCGATCTCTGTCTCTATATCGATCCCTGTCTCGTCTGTATGGACTCCTGAAATAAATATGTACAATTATTCACATTATAAACAGAATCAAATTTTGTGCGGTTATATAGGAAGTTGGTGGAAAGAAAATTCTATAAATAGATATAAAACATCACAATGACCAGAGAAAAATATTAAGGTCAAAGTGCAATAAGGCTAATTTATAACCTATGTAAATAGCAAAAAGTAAAATTAAACTCTACCATGAACTTATGCTACTGAAAAATAAACATGACTTTGAGAGAAAAATAACAGCAACAATAATTGTAATCTTATTTGCATATTACTGCTTTGAAATCCAAAGAGATTGAAGAAAATGAGAATTTAATTTTACATGACTATTTTTCATGCCATTTTACTGCAGTTATAAACCTTTTTTAGTATATATCTAAAGGATGTGTCAACAAAATACATATAAAAATAAATGTTTACTGCACATAAATATGTCTGAGAACACCCTATACTCTATGTCAAGCTTGTCTGGAGTGCGAATTTGGGGCTTTATAAAATTATTTGTGCGTTTCCGCCTTTGTATTTATTATAAATCAAAAGAAAGAATTACCCCAGGGTTAAGGGTCCAGAACTTACACTGTGCAAAAGAGTTTTACATACATTGTACTATTATCTGCCGTTGAACTTCTCTACGGGATTTAACGTTGAGGGTAGGCCATCTTTGTTTTTGGTGGCAGCACTGAAGTTTGACCTAGATAAAGCAACTTGAAAAATTGCGCACATTTTTTTATTTGGAATGCCGCATGCAATATATATCAGAAGAACTACATTCAAAATTTCATTCAGGCACGCCATTATGAATTTTTGCAGGTTATTTAATCCTAGTTAAATTACTTAGTTATTACGCAGAGTTGACAATGTGTAATCCTGGTCTCGTGCTAGTGCGTGCAATGAGCCACTTCCAGTAAACAAATGGCCAATTTTATAATGTAAAATCCCCGTACAGAATTAAAAACTCAGTGCAGCTTAATATACATCATGATTGTTAAAGAGTATTACTGCAAGTTATTTGCACTTTTTTCAATCTATAGACCACACACTATTTTATAAGAATATGGTTCATAGTTTTTCTTTCACAACCTTTTTACACACTCCAACAAACTCTGACATAGAGTATAATTATGACCATTTAGTGAATTTTCTCATAAAATGACATTTTGGGCTTCAAATAAAAGTAAATGTTTGAACATAGGATTAACTTATGTTTTTTATAAGTAATCCTCAATATATACTATTGCCAAAAAAGGTAATAAATATATAGGGTCAAAGTAGCAAAACAAAATATTTTTATAGTTTCCACATTATGTATTTTTTCACGAATATGACAAAGACAAATTATGAAAACTGGATTTTTCAGGGATCCAATGTTTTTATTTAATTTCATTTTAATGCAAAAAGTTACTTCACAAAATTTAAATCAAATCCTATGTTAATATGATTTTATAGACTTCAGAATAACCTTAAACATGGCATTATGACAGAATTATGATGTTATACAACTCTCTTTGACTAAAAAGTCATTTAATCTGACATACACATGCATTAAAATTACTAGACTTACTAATCTTAGATTTTAAAGGTCAGGAAGAGACCTTTTTGAACCTTGTTGTTTGCATAATTGCCCTTTTAAAACTTTCTCAGGGTTAAAAAAAATTGAAAGGCTAAAAAACTGATTTTTTAAAATCTACAGTACTTTTCTTCTCCAAAGTAATGACCCTCACTTTGAGACCTAGATAAATCCATAAAAAAAATCATCAATCTTCATTATTCTATCATATTTCTTGAAGATATCTTGTTTGGTAACAGAGAAAATAGAAATTTGAAAATAAAGTGGATATGTACACGCTGTTGGGCTGACAATCAGTGGTGCTGACACAAAAAAGTATCATATAAATTATGACACATTCCAAAAAAATTAGATAAACCATACCTGTCCCTATCTCTGTCTCTGTCATATCTTCTGTCACTCCGGTATCGGAAATCTCTTTCACTTCCAGAGCTGTCATCATACAACAATATCATAATCAATTTCTGAACATTGATTAAATCTGGTGACTGTTTCAAAAGCACTTGTAAAACTATGGACATACAAATCCTTAAAAAATATGTTACTTGCATGAGCTTAACTCTTACAAGTGCTTTGTGAAATAGTCATATGGGGATGAATGCTCAAAATATTGATTTATTAACCTAAAATATGAGGAAACTTCATGAATTATTCTTTTTGATTAAAAACTTTGTTGAAGAATATTTGTTTAGGATTTATGCCATTTATTGATTGAAGCACCAGGACAGCTTTGAGTGACCCAGGTAACTGCCAAACCTCATTAGATACATTGTGAGTCCAGATCGCTCTATTTTCATTGAAAGATGATTTATAAAAAAATCAACACTTTTGATGTTTACTGTTGGTATAAATCTGCACCTGTCCAGCACTGATCTAAACTACTGTAAACTTTATTTAAAAGAGAAAATGAAGTTAACGAACATAACAAATTAAATAGACAAAAGCCCCTGTATAACTCACCTGCTAAAATCAGATTCAGATCTCGCTGGACTTCTTTCACGACCAGAATCCCATCGATAACCGGCTCCCCTATAAACAGAATGTTTATTACCGGGGTATGACATCTTTATGTAAATCAACCTTGTCATCAGAAATTGTAAAATACACTTTCAAATGTATACAGTATTCTATTACAATTCTTACAAACATAATGAAAAATATGCTCATTTAACTGTTATATTCAAATCTTGTTTCCTAAAACAAACTTACCTATCCTGGTACTGAGTTTGATCAAATATGGAAATTGCTCATAAATGTATATAGAACTACAAGACTTGCTGAAGTTTACTTTGTCTAAGCTTGGTAATTAATAAATGAAAATTAATTAAATAAGTAACAAAATAAAGCAGAAAATCTGGACAAAAAAGTCATAAAAAATAAACTCTTGTACTCTGATAAAATATGTATATCACTGACCCTAAAACAACAAAACTAAAAGAACTAGAGGCTCAGGAGGCTGAGTCTGTATCGCTCACCTGCCATTTGGCAAAGAAGTTTCAGAGGAGAAGATTTTTTAATGAATCAGCCAAT